>OX422219.1:12091648-12375707 GCA_949130495.1 Sambucus nigra | reverse complement strand
TACTTGTTCACAATCTAAGGATTACTCTCCTCCACAAAATAAGGTCCAAACTTGCATGAAATCTTATAGCTTAGTGGAGAGCTTGCAAATGGGTCAAGTCTTCTCCCACAATTAATTTCATGATATTCATCATCCTCAAGTTTCATTAAGTAGGGGTTTCAAATTTCCTGCACGACACGAAAACATGATACGATCCAACACAAAATTAACTTGAGCTGTCGAGTTCGGGCAAGGATATTGTGACCCAATAGCGGGTAATAGGCTGTAAACGGATCGGATTCGGATCGGGCCAGCCAAATCCAAATCGATATCCGTTTATGTTAAACGGATTCGGATCCGATCCGTTTATTAATCGGATCGGATCAAGCAAATTCAAATCCGTTTATGTTAAACGGATTCGGATCGGATCCGATTATCCGTTTATGTTAAACTTGATTTGCAACATTTTTATTTTCAATTCTTATTTCATAAATTTCTTATGCAAATGTTCCAAAAAAATAGATAATGAAATAAAGAACTATTATAATATATATTTAAAATATTATTAAATACAATATATATTAATTAAAAATATATTATATATAATTTATATATATATATATTAAAAATATTAATCGGATCGAATTATTAACGGATCGGAGTATATGAATCCAAATCCGCGCCATTTAATAAACGGGTAATCGGATAATCGGGTAATCGGATAATCGAATTTTAGGTATGATCCATATCCGCTTAAATGGATCGAATTCGGATAAAATTCGATCCATTGACATGCCTAGCGGGTAGTGTCGTGTTTGTGTCATAGGTTTGACAAGAAATTGGCCTGTTTTGGCCCAATTACAACCCGATTCAGCAACTCGATTTGGCCCGATTACCGACCCTTAATAATTAATATATTTCATGCAATATAAATTTAAAAATGATATTTATATATAAAAAATTGGCGGGTTATCGCGTTGAATCGTGTCAATTGGCACGGAAATGATTTATCGTACTATTTGTATTGTATGGAGTCGGATCGTGTTTTTAACGGGTCGTGTTCGTGTTAGGCAAAAAAACACGACATTGTATCATGTAGTATTCGTGTCAGGTAAACTAAAATCGTGTTATGTTGGGCAGGCCCAAACATGACCCTTTAGCTCAAATCCCCCTCCCCCCCTAATCTTAAGGCGTGGGCGTAAATGGTTGATTCACCAAACATCGATTAAAAAAAAATGTTCTCTGTTAATTTCTCTCATCTCAATTCTTTTATTACTCTTGATATAATTATTTCTAATTTTTATTTAAACATAGACATGAGATAACATTTCTTCAAAAGTTTATTTTTTAATTAATTTTAAGAAACCCACTCCCCTCTTAGGTAATTTTCTAGGTAGAATGCGCGAGTGAATCAGATTCTAAAGCACATGATGTGTGCTTGCATTTTGGACTTCAATGGGAGTTGGGATCAGCATCTATCACTCGTGGAGTTTGCCTATAACAATAATCACCAACATATTATTAGTATGACACCATACGAAGCTTTATATGGCCGACCATGTCGTTCTTCGAATTGTTGGCTAGAGACTGGTGATGGCAGGCTTATTGGGCCAGACTGTGTTCTAGACACCTCTAAGAAGGTGGTGCTCATCATGGAGCATATAAAGACTGTCCAAAGTAAGCTGAAGAGCTACGGGGATAGGAGGAAGTGTAAACTAGAGTTTGAGGTGGGAGATATGTTCTCTTGAAGGTCTACCAGATTAAGGGAGTTGTGAGATTTGGGTCCAACGGGAAGTTGATGCCCCGATATGTAGGTCCATTAACGATCTTGGATAGGGCGGTGTCGGTGGCATATCGTTTGTCCTTACCAAATCATCTTCAGCGTGTACACGACGTCTTCCATATGTCTATGATAAGGAAATTCTTGAGGGACGAGTTATCGTACATGTATATAGACACGAGTTACGAGGAGAGACCACAATATATTCTTGAGTGGGGAGAGGAGACATCGTGATCAAAGGTCATCATTTTAGTAAATCTCCAATTGGGATACCACAACAAGGTAGAGTATACTTGGGAGAGAGAGGAAGACAAGTGTGCGAGGTATTCAAGGTAAATAATTGTCGAATTTCAAGGAAAAATTCCTTGTTTAACGGGGGAGGAATGTAATACCCCGTATTTTTCTGCATTTATTTAATTATTTAATATTATAGTTTGCGTGCTAATTAATTTTTTTTGTATGACATATGATATGTCATTTCGTGTGTGTGTGTGTGTGTGTTGTGATTCTTTTATGTGTTGCATGAATACACATCCTTTTAGAAATTATCGAACACACTTTAATTCATTAAGTAAATATTTCAAGCGACCTAGTATTATGGGCGACTATGTAATGGTCAGGGACTTGGTGTGGGGTTTTACTTGTTTAGATTATTCCCTCGTTATTGGATCTCACCAATCGTGAAGTAGGTCCTTATAATGCCGAATCACACTTAACTAGTTAATAATTAAGTTCGAACTTAATTAACTTGTGTCGACTGATAAATTAATCTGATGAGATAATTGATTTAAAAAATATGTCTCCTTTTGAATTTGGTTCTCGAGACATTTAGAAAGTTCATTTTTAATTTAAAATGCTAGAATTTAAGTTCGTTGGGTTAGTATATGAGTTAGAGCAAGTTTCGGATCATTTGGGGCATGTTTTGGGCTTGTTAGATTAAGATCATTTTAGGACCTAAGTTTAATTTCAGGATTAGTGTTTAATATAACCTAATTCAATAAACTTAAACTCTCATTACACAATTAAAATACAATCCCGGCATCTAAGGAGAAAGAGAGAGCAACGGGGATTGAAGAATTGGGAATTTTGGGATTTGATTCATACAAACTATACATGGCAATCTTATTTTGATTAATTATATAATAAGGTCTGTGTTTAAATAATGGTAGTATGTTGGAATATGAAATTAATCTTATGTAGTCTGATTTATAATTATAACTAACCAAATTTTGTAATTAGATTTAATCATATGTTTAAACCCTAGTTTTGTAATGAAGAAATATTATAACTTTGATATTGAATAATCAAATTGAACCACAAAATCATGTAATCTTGACCTAAAAACAGTATGTCTAAATCATAATAACGTTAATCTATAAAATCCCTCACCTTATGTTGATTATTGAATTGAATTCGGAAACAAATTTAACTTTTCCTACTTAGATTATGAGCTTAGGGTTAAGTTCTCAAAATATGTAATTAGATCCTTAAATGTAGTTTAAATCTTCTAAAGCTTGTCAATACATGTTAGTAATACTCGTATGCAGTTTAGACTAGAAGGTTAAAGGCTAATTTGATGTTTAGAGACTTTAAGTTTTGCTTAAAATTTGTCGAGAAGAAAGGGCACACTATGTCTATCTCATTCAAAGGACATTGGAGCCTCGTTCGAACGACATAGAGCATCTTGTTCGAACGAATTAGGATATTTTGTTCGAACGAGAATGTATGTCTCAACGACTTTAGGTTCAGCGTATATAAGAATTTTTAGCACTTAATGTATATTTTAATCAGAGGTTGAAGAGATTGCTTTAAAAATCCGTAGTGTAGGATTGATTGTTTTTTTTTCTTGACTTGAGTGCAATCATACTAAGGGGGGGGGGGGGGGGGTTCTCGTGGGTGAAATACTAAGCGGGATTTGATGGAGCGCATACGACGTTGGACACGTATGGTATTCTCAATAATAGAGATGGGTTCTACCTAGGTCCTATTTACCCACATCCTACGTACAGAGCTACCAGTCTCCTGAATAGGACAATGGGGAGGATCCTTTCGTATTGCCTTGGGTTTGGGGTCATACGTTTGGCATGATGGCATAGCGATTTTCCGTTGATGATACTTTGAGGTTATAGAGTGGGGACGTCTTATAACTATACGTAGTAGTACACACATGATCCCCAAACCCAAGTCATTTTAGATGTATACTCTTTAGACCGTTGTGTATATGTTATATAGGTTCTAAGTAAGTCAATTCTAAAGGAAACTTTTAAATTGTGAAAATTATGAAAATCCAGTTTAAAACGTTGGCACATTTGGGAAAGCTAAGATTACAATTCAAAAGAAAAGAAACTAGACTCGAAAGCTATTATTCATATATCTACTAATTATTCAAAAATTTCTAAAGGGTATAGGTTTTATTGTTATAATCATATTACAAGAATTATCCAAACCAATAAAGATAGATTAATTGAAAACGACGAAGTTAGTAGAGTGAGAATATTAATATCGCTTAACATAATGATCATTTAATTCATTACTATAACAGAATCAATTCCAGGGAGATTCACCACATAAGTTATTTACTTATTAAGACAGTTCATGGAGAAATGTAGAAGTAAGAATAAAAACTTATATATGGTTATTATAGATTTAGAAAAGGCTTATGATAGAGTACCTAGGAATAAAATTTGGTGAGTTTTAAGGAGGAAAAGAATCCCTATGGGTTATATTAAAGTTGTTGAAGATATGTATGATAACACAAAGACTATAGTAAGGACTATATGTGGAGAAACTAATGACTTTGCGATTAAAGTGGGTTTACATCAAGGATCTTCCTTAAGTACTTATTTATTTGTTATAGTTTTGGATAAGATTACTAAGAACATACAAGAAGATGTCCCATGGTGTATATTATTTGCGGATGATATAGTTTTAATAGACACCTCAAAAGAAAGCTCAGCGATGAGATTTGATACTTGGAGAAAAGTCTTAGAGTCTAAGGGTCTAAAAATCAGTAGAAATAAAATGGAATTTATAGAGTATAAATTTAATAATGAGGCGTCGAGTAATATAATGTTAAAGATTGAAGAAAAAGTGATAAACCAAACTAATAAATTTCGTTATCTAGGTTCAATCTTACAAAGTAATGGAGATATTGATGAGGATGTTACGAGTAGAATATCAACTGGTTGGATGAAATGGAGACAAGCGAGTAGAGTGTTATGCGATAAGAGGATGACTAATATATTAAAACAAAAATTTAATAGAATAGTTGTTAGGCCAACGATCTTGTATGGAGCGGAGTGTTGGGCGTTAAAGAAGAAATATGAACAAAGTCTCTATGTTAGTGAGAAGATAATGCTCTGGTGGATGATAGGAATTACTAGAAAGGACAAATTAAAAACCAATATGTGAGAGAAAAGTTAGGAGTACCTCCCATTAACGATAAATTAAGAGAAAGTAGACTTAGGTGGTACGGACATGTGTTGCGTAGACCAGTAGATGTCCCGATAACAAGAAGAAGATTGTTGAAAATAGAGGGTAAAAGAAAAATAGGTCGCCATAAGCTATCGTGGGAAGAAATTATTAGGAGAAACCTTAAGGAATTATACTTGAATGATAATAATGCATGTAATAGATTAGAATTGAAAAGGATAATCCATATGGCCGACCCCATATGATGAGATTAAAGCAAGGTTGATGATGATGGTGGTGGTGGTGGTGATGAACGGAATCAATTGTGAGATTGCACAATAAGCAATGCTTAAGATTATACATAAGTATCTCCAAAAAAATGTGGGAAAGAATTTGGAGAGAAGAAATTTGGTAATTATTGGAATTTTATAAAATACTTTGCCTATGGATAAATATTAGGTCAATTAATATATAGTCTCCAACATAAATACATACTTTGTAAAAAAGCTACCTATTTTTAATTTAACCATTTAGTCCACCAATTTTTAGTTTAAACAATTTGGCCCCTCAAACGCCCGTTCACCAAATACTTGGTTATTTTTAAAGGTTTCGTGTCGGCGACACCCACCCTTCCCCCGTCAGAGCGCCAGCGAGGCTATTGGAGCTCCGATAGTGGGGTGGGTGGGAGGAAATGAGTTTGTGTCTTTGTTTTAACTATTTTTATGTAGTGAAAGACTTTTTGGAACAAAATAAAAGGGCTTGCACAAACGTTTATTAAAAATATTTGAGGGACTATTGGTCGATTGACGCATAACAATTTGAGTTTTTTTACCAATTATTCTCGTTTACCAAGTATGTAATCAAATAGACCTGGTGATCTTTTTTTTTTTTTTTTTGCTTTAACTGGTCTCATAAAAAAATTGCTTCAATAAGTCATGTTTGTAAACATGCAGTGGATATTCAATATATGTATATATAGAATCTATTGAAAATAATTTGTCTTGAGATGATCAATTAGAAAATGTCTTATGTAAATAGTACTTATTTGCCAAGCTCTGAACTTTTATATATAAATAAAAATATCAAATTACTATTGGGAAATCATCTCAAAAGGAATTACACTTGGTTCTTGCACATTTTTTTTATTTTGTTCAATTTTTGCACAGTCTCAATCACGCCCCCAGGCGCGTGGCTCTCCCCGGCGAGTTGGTTTGTTGTGCATTGGATCATAGACACAACAATATTTCATAGTTGTTCAACTTGATAAATAAAACAAATAAAGACTTTATAAGCTTCAATTAACCATGAATTTCCCAATTTAAATTCAAATAAACAAATAAAACATCCACAACATAGTATCAAAAAGACAAACTAGGGGATTTTATTTCATAGTTAAATTAAGCTCAAAATAATATAAATTCAAAATTAATTAATTGATTAAATTCATTCCTAATCCGTATAAGAATTCAAATTTAATCAAGATTTTTTTAGATAAATCATCAGGGCTTTAAAGCTAAAAAATTCATGTATATCTACAAAATTTGATCCCCTCCCTTCTAATAATATAGTAGGCAAATTACATCAATAATCTACACTAAAACATCAAATTAAAGATATAATGTGGAGAAATCCAAAAATTCCAATTTAATTTTTAATCACGGCCAAAGGATTAACTCTCAAGGAGATTAAAGGAAACTTTCTGCATCAAAGAAAATTAAAGCTGACCAAATATGTCTTTCTTAATCTATTAATTTGAGCACAGCTTGCGAAAACTTGGAGACCTAAATTCATTTAATTAAGAACATACTGCATTCTTAAATTAATCAATTGATGGTTTCTAAAAGAATAATTTCACATAACCATAAAAATTCGGTACACAAAAATAAATCAAAACAGTGATAGATTTTTCCATTTATCAAATCAAATTTTGATTCCTCTCTTTAAGGCAAAGAGTGCTAATGTGGGCTCAAAAGTTTTTATAACATATGAGATACTAGTGAGATCAGGTAAATATGCAATTTTTTTCATTATGTACACTTAAAAACAAACATATTTTCAGATTCAGAATCTATCTTTAAGAAAATACACACAATAGATTTAAATACCAAATTAACTAGGGGTAAAAAAATAAAAACTATGCGCATCATCTCTCTCTCAAATAACTCCAATCACAATGGAAAGAGAATGAAAAACATGATAATATTGGTTTCGCTAAGTAAAGCCATAGCACACATTGAGAAGGACAAATGTAAGCTTATTTTGGTACCCATTTGATCCATGTAGTAAATTCAAGCCACCCAAGTAAAGGGTAGATATTGATAGGATATAATTACAAAGCAAGAACTAGGTTGAGCATATTCTCGCCAGCGAAAACTCAGTAACGCCGACCACCAGCCGTTGATAAGAGTACTCGCTGCGGCTTTTTCCCTTTCTTCACTATTTCATTCATCTTCTTGGATTCAACAGGTTTTGCTCTTGATATTATATTGGCAAATGATGATGATGATGAACCTGCATTTCTCAACATACAACAAGTTCAATATTAAAAACACAACATATACCTCACTCGGCAACTAGTAACGACCTCCGAAGCATTTAGGCATTTGATATGGTCCACAGGGTTTATTATCATATTACCCTCAAGTAAGAAATGGAAGACTAAGATTACATAATGAATTTTTGCCACAAGTCGTCGCAACAATCCAAATGCCGCACGAAAATCTCCTTTGCCAAGCCTAAAGTGGCGAATAGGGGTGCCAATTAGTGTTTTGGGGTCGGGTTTCGGGCCGACACGGCACGACACTTAGTGTTTTTTTACCTGACACAAACACGATCCATAGAGAACATGACACGACACGACTAAAACGATCTCTTAAAATTCATGTTCAATTAGACAAAATAAGACACGATAATCCGAATAAAAACACGATTGACACAACAAGACACGACTAACACGACTCGTAATTTTGACACAAGCGCAAGACACGACTTCGTGTCCAAAAGACCCAACATGAACAAGTCAATCGTGTTAATTTTTGGTCAATTTCGTGTCGTTTCTAAAATTCTCACCCCTAGTGGCAAATAGCGAAATAACCTTGCCGGCGAACTCAGCTCCAACGAATACCAGATGTGGCTAACTCATTATCGGCATTCAAGGAGGTACTCTCCCCCACCCCACCCCCTCTCCTCCCCCTTTCTCCCTTTCCTTCTCCGATCAAATGATCTCCTCTCAAATCTCTTCCCCTTCGGATTTGCAGATGTGAAAACAACTCACTCCCAGAAAAGATGAAAATAACTCCAACAAGTGGTTTATAAAAAAAGATCTAATGTAGTCTGTTAAATAGTAAAATAAAATAATGAAGGAATCACAGCAATGGCGTGAGATCAAGGATCTATTTAACATCTGTTGCTGTCTTGAGAGAAAATCGCATGTGAGAAAATTCAAATGAGTTTAGCAAAAAAAAATTCTACATGTTAGGGCTTGAAAAAGAATTGGGATGGGGGGAGCTGAAAATGGAACAGTGATAAGAGGAATTGCAAAGAGTGAGTCGGTCATTTTGTTGCCCGCGAGGGTTTATGTTTTTCCTGAAAATGGGAAGAGTATTTTAGCCAATTGGAGGGGGGGCAAGACAGCTGGGCTTTTTATTTTTATTTTTTTGGACGTGACTGGTGCTACGTAAGTAGGTCGATTTTGTGGGTGGCTGTAGTTTTACGAAGTTTGCTTAAGGATTTGGAGTGCTATTTTTGCTACAAACTAGTAGCTACAAAATGTTTCCCAAATAATAAAACCCATATTAGCCCAGTCACTTAAACATGGGCCCATTTTTAAAAACCTATGAAGCACCGATTCTTCAAAAATAGCCACGAGTCCGAATCCGATTCTTCTGAAGTGCGGGTGCGGCCCCGATTCGCACCCCAGAAGAATCGGTGGGGAAAAAAAAATCCGATTCGTTTTGGATTCGGCAAGGATTCGTTTCTGGATCCGTTTTTTGATAAATTGTGTAAAGTTTTGAGCCTGTTTTCAAAACAAAATAAAAAATTTGAGTTGAGTTGAGTTATACGGCCACTGAAATGGTGTTAAAGGGTGGGTGTGGGGGGGGGGGGGGGTATTTTTTGTTCTTCTTAAACTTTCTTTTTGTTATGATTCACCTGAGAAGTTGACGATGCATATATGGTGTTTTGATTTGTAAATCCTTCTACTAAACAATTGGTACATGAATCATATGATGTTTTTCTTCTGGTACTTAGTTGATGCTCCTGCTAGTTTACTTTTCAATTATAATTTAATTATTGTTCATATTTAGTTGTTGATTTTATTATGGTGCATGTTTTCTAACTATAAAATTGATATATATAATAAAGAATAATAATTTATATATTATATTAATTTATTTTTCTTGCCGCACCCGCACCCTATTTTTTCAAAAAAATTCGAATCGCCGCACCCGCATTCGTGCTTCATAGTTAAAAACTATTGAGTCAAATATGAGGTCCATATTTGAAAGCTATGAATCAAATATGAAGCCCATTTTCAAAAGCTACAAGTCAAATCTAAAGCTCATTTTTAAAAGTTATGAGTAAAATATGAGTTTTTTTTTTTACCTATACCTGGAATTGTAATACTTACTTGGGTAGAAAAAATGGGTTGGCCCAGCTCAAATTTGGTCGGCCCATATTTTTCCTAGCCCATATTTGACCCGCCCAAATTAGACCCAACCCATAGTTTTGCTGCTACTACTATAAACCATCATGCAAAATGATTTGGCTCTGGAGATGGTCTTAGTATGGTACAAGCAGCAATACGTACTATACGAAGCAGGGCTAAAAGGATACATATCATATGGCCATACCACAAGTAGCACTGTATCATATCCATATCAGTCATATTACGTATCAGTCTTATTATCTCTCTTTTATTCTAATTTTATTATAACAATGGGACGACAATGGGATTCAAACAACACTATTTACCACAAAGCCAAATGTCAAGGTTAGATGATGTAACCAAGTCCTACAATTGATTTTACACTGGAATATTTTTCAATTATTTATTACTGTATTTTTCACGTTTTGCACTATATTTATGACATGATACAATACACAATTTGGAAACTATGACTAACTATATGCAAATAAATGGATACCTCACTAACGGCCATATTTCGACTCCGGTACCTCCTTAATAGTTTTCTAGACTTCGTTACTTTTTTGGTCACTAAATGTAAATGTTTCACCCCTAAATGTGCCAAAGTCTAGAAAAAAAAATTACAATCAATGACGAAACATTTGCATTCAGCACAAAAAAGACTAATAGATTACAAAAATTATGCAGGTACCAAGTAAAAATAAACAAATAAATGAAAAATTAAAAAATAACAGGAACACTACTTGTACTACTAGTGTAGCGGCATACCCGTTGCAACACCATCGGTTTTAGGTAGAGCATGAGGAGCTTCGTCTATTTTCAAAGCTGGGGAATCCTGCCCTGCAGCAAAACCAAGTCTAGCAACATTTGAGAAAAGTGGCCTTTCCCCTACCATTGGAGGGCTTGACGTTGTCACAGCAGAACTTCCTAAAGCTGAAAATGGCCATATAGTAGATTGCATTTCAGCTCCAACAAAAAACAAAGTGTTTCGAGTAAAATGTATCAAAAAACTTAATTCAAGAAATCATCCAGGTTTCAACTAATCCCCAAGGCTAGGGTGTTAAAGAAAAAACATAAGAAATTGACATGGAATTGACACCATATGTCATGTTCATGTCGGGACTTTTTTATATGACGTCATGTCGAATTTGTCTCAAAATTATGACCGGTGTTAGTCATGTTGTGTCGTGATTTTATTCGTGTTCTCGTGTGCTTGTGTTTAATTGAGTGTAAAATTTGTTAATTATGGCAGTGTCTTGATGGTTCTTGTCATGCGTGTTGTATTGTAACACGAATTGCCATCTCTACCCTAAATAGATCAATGAAGGAAAGAATACTTCAGAAATAATATCATACGAGTAGGAGAACGATCATAGTTGTATGTAGGATACCCCCATGGAACCACAAGAGAAGGCGAAGTGATTTAATGAACACAACATAGAAAATCAAATTCCCGGAGCACAACTTTTTATTTAATTTTTATCTTCTACACTGGAGATGTAATGATAACTATGGTTACGAATTTGGGTAATTTGCATTTTGGGGTCCAGCAATTATGCATATTAGTAGTTTGGGTCCAAAGTTTTGCTTCTTTGCCCATTGGGTGCCATTTTCACTTTTTTCAATGCTTTTCAATATTCCTGTGACACTTATCTCTTAAAAGTGTCACAAAAGTTGAATGGCACCCGATGTGCATATATGCATTGCTTTGGACCCAAACTACAAATACGCATAATTGTGACCCCCAAAATGCAAATAGCCCTTCAAATTCTCAATGATAATAAATATTAGACTTCAAAGATAATTTCATAAACCAACATCCAAAAAAACAATATTACCTTCAAAATCATCCATAGAGAAGGTAGGGGAATAATCATGAGATGACTGGGCAAAGTTCCATGGTGAGGACACAAAATCTGCAGCAGCAGCTGCTTCAGCCTTAATTTTCTCCTCTTGCTCCTGGAAATAACATTTAAAAGTTAAACTAAAATGAATAATCTATGCATGAAGGCATTATTAACAAACCTTTATATGGAAAGGTCAAGAAAAATGGTAACCGCCACTTTTCCTTATTATTGCTATTGCTCATTATAGAGTAAATTACATCAGTTGCCTTTGAACTTTGCATATTGTAACAATATGAGGTCACAGACGCAGTGCAGTATGTAAACCATTGTCAAACTTATGTTAGTATTTGTTGAACTTCTAAGGATTTAGCATATGCCATGCACATGCTAATAAAACGGGATAGAAAAGTAATTACACTTTATATAAAAATGAAATTTACAATCGAAAAACAAGATCAACAATTAAAAAAACTAAATGAATAGACAACTCCTTGGAACCAGCCAGTGAATAGATCCAAAATAGATTCAATAATCAATTGACGCAATACAGAGCTCTCATATCAAAATCGGTTTCTGTTTTGTTTGAGCGACTTGTTTGGTTTGAAATGTCCTGTGAGTGGAAGGGAATTTTCAACAATCGCGGATTGATTTGTGCTTTGTTTATGGGACTCATCTCAACTCTAACCCTCCTAATAAGATTTGTCAAATCAACATGACATAAGTCGACGGATAATGTTACTTCAGCCATTCGTGGAATCACACCAGATTATGTTAATTAAGGGTAGGACTTTTCTGTTTCACTTGTGCGATTTGTTTGGTTTGATTTGTGTGTTGAAGTAGAATTCTGTCCTATTAACTGTAGATCTGGTTTGATTTGTAATTGTAGATCTGGTGACTTATGACATGTTGGCTTGTACGTATATACATCGGTTGAATTCAAAATCAAATCAGAGTAAGGAGGTTTTCAATTATGGCATCTCCAAAGCCTTACAAAATTGAATCAGAGTAAGGCGGGAGAGCGGATACTATAACTGATGGTGTTGGGTGTTTTGGTGGCGATGAAGGCGTTGCAATGGCAAAGGGTTTTCACAACTGGGAGCGCTTCGTGTTGGTGGCGACAAAGCGGTGGTGGTGATGGGTGTTATTCATGATTTGAGCCTTTAAAGTACGGGGGGATATTTTACAAAGATTTACACGAGAGAGGTGGCAGAGTGAGGCGGATTCAGGATTGTTTATTTTATTATGGATTTGATAATTGGGTTTAAAATTGATTCAGGTATAGGTCTGAATTTACTTTTCTGACATTATTTATTGAGCATGTACATAATTCTGTCAAGTTAAACACCAAATACTATCGGAAGCATGGTTCAAAGACTCGGCCAAGTCAACTCGGAATCGACTGAGTTGACTCGCACTAGGCAGGCAACGATATGATTCCGGGTCATGATATGAAAAAAAAAATTAAGAATCGCATGATATCGGCTTAACTCGCCGATATATCGGCCAGTCCCAGATGAAGATATATCGGCTGAGATAAAGAAAAACGGGTCGAAACACAGTTATTTTTGCAGAAAAAACAAAGAATGAACATAAAGTTGTAAATAATGCAAAGAATCCTGAAACTACTAACCTTTTGTTGCTGATTTGAGAGGAAGAGACAAAAAAGATCAAGGGTTGGGTGAAAACATCAAATTCCTCTCTCTCTCTCTCTCTCTCTCTCTCTCTCTCTCCTGTGTTGTGTATAAGCGTGTGTGTTTTAACTTGGTAATTCTAAGCAAATGAAGCGTGGGTTTTTATTTTTATGTTTATGAAGGGCCGGTTGTAGTTTTTTTGTTTAAAAGGGGCGTAAGTTTTGCAATTTTTTTTGTTTTTTTGCTTTTAAGAGAAATGGTTGTTATTATGTTATTAAAAGAATGGTGTTTTTCCTTCTTAAGGAAGCATGTGCTATTTACAATTTATCTTATTAAAAAAATAATAGTTGTATATTTTTTGTAAAAAAATAATAGTTGTATATTTTTTGTAAAAAAATAACATTTGCATCATTTTTTATAAAAAAAATAACTCTAAATGTTATTTTTTACAAGAGTTAAAGTTTTCTAAAAAACAACTCTACTATAAAAAAAATAACAGCTAAGTTGTTTTTTTTTCAAAAGGATGCAAATGTTATTTTTTTAGTAGAGCTAATTTTCTTAAAATGCTTTTGTAAAAAAATAACATTTTCATCCTTTTAAAATATAACTCAAACAAAAAAAATAACATTTTATTGGGTGGGAGCATGGAATTGCTCTTGGTGGTAATAAGAAGAAGGTTGCATGCAATTACTGTAGTTACTGGTGATATTACTAGATTGAAAGAAAACTTGGCGAAAGTGCAAGGGAATGTTGAACCATGTCATCATGTCCCTAGAGAAATAACAACTACGATGAGAAAACTTCTTACAGATTGTGTGCTAGGAATCAGGCTCTATAGAAGAGGAAGAAGGAGAAACAAGTAGAGAATTTGCGTGACCTAAGTCAATACTACGATGAAGAAGAAAATGAGGATGATGATGAAAATGAAAATGATATCACTCATTTAGAATTAGTACAATTGAAAGTTGCTATGAAAGAAAGTCGAAGAATGGCAGGAGAACAACATAGACATTTTGTTTCTGGGGCAAAGCCATCCACGATTGGGCTTAAGTTACCACATGTGTCAAGATCGTGGTCATTGAGAAAGTGAATTTAGTTTTCTGCTAAAGGAATTGATGTTTTCATGTTTCGGTCAAAGAAATCTTCTCAGAAACGTGAAGCCTGTGATCTCTATCGATAGAGTGAAGAGGGTGGGAAGGCCATTAGCAAGTTCTTTCATTTTAATGTCATCCCATTTCATGCTGATAGTGGTCCCGCATATCAGCATATGTTTGATACAATTGCTGAGATAAGTCCAAGGATTAAAGACCCAAACGGTTATCAAATTGGAGGTGTGTACTTGGAAGAGGAGGTAGAAGAAGAGGATACTTACATATCAATTCTAAAGGAGAAATGGTGGAGTTCAAAAACAAAGAATCCTATCATTAACTTCATGGTACACTGTGATCGCAACATGATATTTCAATCTTCTGCTGACACGACTAACAAAATCAAGTTGTCGGAATATATTTTTCCTTGGTGGATAAATTTATGGCGAAAATTGGTGAGGCGCACATTATACATATTATCACTGATAATGAACCTAATTTTAAGGCGGCTGGCGCCTTATTAATGGAGACGAGGCGACACTAATTTTGATCACCTTGTGCAGCATATTGCCTTGACTTTATGCTCGAGGACATGTGGAAGATGAAGTCAATCAAGTCAGTATTGAATGATGCGAAATCAATTACCTCGTTCATATACAACAGTAAAAAAGTTATGAATTTAATGGAGTACACCAAAGATAGGGAGTTGCTAAGACCAGACATTATAAGATTCGCCACAGAATTTATTGCCCTTGAGGGTCTTATTCATTATCAGTCTGAGTTGAAGCGGATGTACACCACAAATGAATGGTGTGAATTCAACCGTGATAGGATCCGAAAGAGTGCAACCACAAAAGTATCGGATTTAATTCTGGCAGATCGATACTGGTAGCGAACTACTAAAGTTGCCAAGTTTATAGAGCCCCTAGTTTTGCTTTTGAAGATCGTGGATCAAGATAAAAAGCCTAGACCCTCGATCATTTAGGAAGGGGTGGACAAAGTAAAACTAGCAATCTAGGCAACTGTCAAAAACTGAAAAACATATTGGCAAGTGATTGACGAAAGATGGGAGAAGCAATTGCACCGACACTTGCATGCCGCGGGATATTTCTTAAATTCAGTGTTTCGGTATTCGAAAGATTTCTCAAACCATCCTGAGGTAAGAGCCAGATTGTAAAGGGGTCATCAAAAGACTAGCGTTAAATGTATGAAAACAAGCCTTGGCAATAAATAAGGTATCACATTTGTTTCCATCGAGTTATATTAATTCCATATTTGTATTGTTTCTAAATTGATTTGTTTGCTTTTTAGACTCTTTACGGATGGGAGAGGAGAGTTTTACTCAAATCATATTAAACAAGCAATCAAAACTTCTCTTCCGGCTGAGTGGTGGAACGATTACGGTGAGGAAGCCCCCAATCTTAGGTGCATTGCTATCAAAGTCTTGAGTCAAACATGTTCATCTTCGAGTTGTGAGAAAAATTAGAGCACAGTCTCTCATCCACACAAAACTTTGCAACCGATTGGCAATAAAAAAAATTGCATAAATGGGTGTATGTATATTACAATTCGTGAGTTAGGAATTTGATGTACATGCGAGATACTGAAAATTTCTACAACCTGATAGACTTGAATTCAATATTTGAGAAGGATGACATCTTGGCTGAGTGGATTTAAGGAGAATGATGAAGGGGTCTTACCAACCAACGACTTAAATTGATTGGATGAAGGTATGAAGGTTCAACAAAATGAAGGGGAGGGAGGACGGGAGGGATCACAATCATAGTTGTTAAAGGCGCGCCTAGGCGCACGCCTAGGCGCTAGGCGCACCAAGGCGCAGGGTGGGCGCCTAAGGGGGGATTAGGCGAGGCGCATTTACTTAGGCGCACGCCTATGGGCTGCAGGCGCGAGGCGCAGTGAGGCGCAAGGCGCTCGCCCAGGCGCGCTTCTTCTGTTTTCCTTTTTTTTTTTTTAAACTGCTGTCTCATCTCATTTTTGTTGGTAAAAACCCGGTTCCCTTATTTTTTAAACATAAACGCACCTTTTTTTTAACAAAACATAACTGAAATATCAAAAAAAGAAAAGCCCTAGTCTCACAAAACCCTCCAAACTCCGGCGGCTCTTCTCTCTCTCTATTCCGTCTTCTCTGTGCTTCTCCAGCTGCTCTGTGCTTTCTCCGGCAGCTATTCTTTCTCAACGGCTGCTCTTATTAAAGGTATCTATTTTTTTTCTGTTATCTTATCTTTTTTTCTGTTTTCTTTTCTTTTTTTCTGTGTTCTTTCTTTTTTTCTGTTTTCTTTCTTTTTTCGGCCCATTTCTTCTCTTAATGTATTCTCTGATTTGATTTATTTATTTTTCCTTCTTTTTTTCTTTTTCCGGCCACTTTTTTCTGCCTTTTCCCTTTCCTGCCTCTTTTTTCTTCCATTTTCTGACTTTTTTTTTAATTATTTTCTGCAAAAAAGAAAAAATATCAGTTGAAATATAATAAAAAGAAAGAAAGAAAAAAGAATAACTTTTTAAAGTATTTTTTTAAACTGTTTTGCTATTTAATTAATTACTGTTTTGCAGTTTAGATACAACACCATTTAATTACTGTTTTGCAATTTAATTACTGTTTTGAAAATATTGTTTACTGTTTTGCAATTTCAATTTAATTATTGTTTTGCATATTTTTTCTGTTTTTATAGTATATTTCATATTGTTTAATGAATTTAAATTAGTTTTTGTATTGTTGCATATTTTTTTTGTTTTTATAATATATTTCATATATTATAACATCAATATAGTGCTTTAATTTTTTTTATTTTTTTTTTTTTAAAAAAGTGCGCCTAGCTTCAATCAGGCGCGCGCCTCGCCTTGCGCCTAGCGCCTAGGCTCCAGAGACACCTTTGCGCCTTGGTGCGCCTTGCGCCTTAAACAACAATGATCACAATCATCCGAAACCTCAAATTATGATGATGATCAAGGTGGTAATGGTAATGATGGTGGGCAAGATATTCCTGGTACTTATGGTGACGATGACGATGATGATGATGATGATGATGATGATAATGATAATGATGATGACGACGACGACCAAGGTGGTGATAGGGAAGATGTTAGTAGAGGAACTGTTGGTTGTAGCAGGCAAAGGAGTGAAGTTCGTGCTAGCCAACAAAGGGGTGGTTCTTACAATACTGGTACCCAACACGTTGGTGGTATGACATGCGCACAAGGAGATGAAAACTACCACGCCACATAAGACACGCATCATGGGTATCGTCCGGGAATTAGTGAATAATGGAAACATTTAGACAACTTGGCGAGATTCCCTAATAGTGACGAGTATTCCAACGAGTATGATCCACAATGTCTTGACGATCAATTATGGCATTGGGTTTAATGAAGGATCATACATACCGCGATGGGAGACATAGTATCTCTGGGAGTGGGAGTGACACAAATAGTTATGGTTCCTGCACAACTTCCAAGATCAACTAATACTAGTACAGGTGGATACCATGATCGTCATATAGACCATTATAGATCTACTAGTAGCTGCACAGCTAATGGTGGTTACAAGGTTCTAAAAGGCGCGATGCGTGATCGAGGCGTAGAGGTCAAGGTTCAAGTCTTAGGAGCCTAGACGTAAAAAGGCACGTTACCTTTTTTTTATTATTTTAATTATTCTAAGGCTAGTAATATAATAAAATAATACATAACTTGAATTTTGAAAATATATCCGTATGTTTGGTAGCCATCTTTCTCATATTCATGCTCCATAATCAATATATAAAATGTATTTCTCAACATTTAATAAGAGCAATATACAAAATGTATTTTTCATAATTCAATAATCAATAATTAATAAAAAATTATTTAATATAAGAAATGTGTTTTTCACCTTTCAAATGAATCATATAGACTTTTGGTCGGAAGTCAAACGGGAATGTTAGGCTTTTTTTGGACGAGAGGCAAATGTCTTTTGATTGTTTTGAACGAGATATTGGTTCGGTTTGTAAAAAAAGTCTTTAAAAGGCGATATCATTTCACTAAGGCGTCTTTCTTTATTAAAAAAATATAAAAAAAAGTATGCCTTAAACTTTTTACCAAGAATAAGGTTTAATAAGGCATAGGCAGGGCATTTCTCTCAAGCCTAGGCACGCCTGGGGTTTTAGAACACGGGGTGGTTACTATGGACATAATATCCAAAACCTCTGTCCTCAGCACTTTGAGTTGAGGATCAACCATATACATTCCTTGATTATGGGTCAGCCGAGAGATCGTCAGCTATAATTTCCAAAATATGGGTCATCCAGTCAATCTCATCTCAACCATCTGAGCTGCAATATGGTTCATATTTCTTCTCTTGCCCTACTGGAGGAAACTACCCTTAATTGCAACTAGATAGGTAGATAAAAATGACGAAACATTGTAATTATTTTTTATTTATCTTCAATGTAACTTTTTAGTTAACTTATATGTGTCCTTAGATTGTTTTTCTATATTAATATTGGTTTATTATGGAATATTGAATCTCACAAGTCTACTATGCTTCAGTATAACTACTGTACAATGCAATGCATATTAAATGATGGTTTTGAATGTGTCTGATTGGTCCACATTGTTAATCTTATTTTTTTTTAAATTTCTATATTTTGTTCAAAATCTTTTGCGCTCTCTAAATAGCGTAACCTTGCGCATCTCCCGCTACCGAGACCGAGTTGAAAATCGGGTGTCCGATACCGAGACTTTGAACCATGATCAGAAGGGTTCTTGACATACTTGCCATATTTTGAGGGCTTAATTGTTCCAGACAAGATGGACCAGTGGCCAAACCGTTTGAATGTGCAAATTTCAAGTTCTGCTGGTCTAATTTACTAGTAATAAGGTAATCAGCTGCTTGTTCCTGAACAAGGTGAATGAGTTTCGCAATCGAAAGGGCTATAATATTAGAAAAACTGGAGTGATGAATGGCAGGAAATAAATTATTTACAATAACCAGCCCAGATCAACCATTTTTATGGCTGCTGTTTCACTGCTCAACCAGCTCATAATGGGTTGACTAAGTTGATGCCGCCCACATTTCTGAACTTTATATTTGAAAAATAAATAAATTTATAATTGAAGGCAACCACGACACACTGGATGGAGTATTATATTTGCAACTAGAAGCACGAAGAATCAATTCCCTGCAGTTCTATGTCTAAATGATGTATTATATTCTTTTCTTCTTTTCCTCCTATTTAATAAAACATGGAGAGACAGTTCAACGGCTTGGGATGTTATATTAGGAGCTATAATATAGAAATCGTACTTAAAACACAAAGTAGAAGAAAATCACAGGTAGCCAAACCTTCCTTGCAAGTCGCTTCCTCTGCTTATCCCGATTTTTGATTTCATCTATGAAGGGAGAAAGAGCACCAGGAGGCAAACTCTCATTGAGATCAATTTCACAAAGCTGAAAAAAATAAACAAAAATACCATTTAGAATATACACGCTGCGAGTGATACAAGAGATTCTATTAAAGTAACTGAAATGTCCTCTTAGTTAGAAACAGCTAGTTGTGGATACCTGAAATGTTGTTGTTAAAGAAAAATGGCTCAAGTAACGATAGCGCCTCCGCATGGCCTCTGATTGTGTAACCGTCTCCAATTGTAAAATCTTTCCACATATTCTGCAATTTACATATTCTAGTCATATAAGAATGGATAATCAGTGTAACAATGTATAGGAGAAATTTTCTCCATATAACACGACACAAAAATTGTCATAAATAACTCTACACTTTTCCATCGCAGAGAAATGTGTGGCTTAAGATGATGGCCAGCAGCCAACAAGATATGGCAAATTATAACTTATACCTTTTTTAATATTCTTGCCAAAAGAGGGGTGGGGGGAGGGAAGGGAATAATTTACAATGAACATTCCCAGCGAGGAAAAAAAAAGAAAGAAAGAAAACCACAGCAAGGAGGTAAAATTCCTTCAACCATACATAATCGCAAGTATATAATGATTGAAGAAATCAGAAGTCAAAAAACAAGTATATCATACAAAATTTTCCGCACACAATTTGGTTATCACAAAATATTGCACAAAGGAGGAAAAAATCGATGAATTTAACCAAGCCCTATATGGTATAAGGATCGATAGGATTCTACAATGTAGAGTTGTACAAGAAAACGGCAGGCCTCCTTTCTTCTTCTTCAGCCAAAAACAAAACATATATCCATTTGGCACAGAGATGAAGTGTGAGTTTATCTCAAACCTGCTTGGAAGCTTATCGTAGCTCCCATAGTGATGTAGAAGGCACTTCATGTTTAATGGGTGAAGGATGAGGTGCTGACCATCAATTGCCTGAAACAGGTAAACAACAGAGCATCATTGACTGGAATCGAATTATGTATCATTATTTACAGGAGGATAATTCTACCATAAGAGTGCTCTGATGATAGGCAAGTACAGGTTATAAAAATCCACCAGCCTAAAAAGTATTCACATGTCTAGGTGGGTGTGAGCCAATGATATTCCTCAGATACTCCTGCCTGACATGTAAAACCTAAGTGATTGGTATTAACGATGAAACACTCTACCAAATATGATCCTCCTTCCAATTATTTGAACAGGAATTTACAACTCAAAGAGTGTTGTATTTGTTTAACCAATATAAACAAAATGCCTTCACAAGTCGAAGAGATGCAACAGTTTATATTACGATCAAATGAATAGTAACGTGACTACAAAATGTTGCAATCCATTTTTGAGTGGTCTCGACTCCCACTCATGACAAACTTCCCAGACTCTTCCGAAAAACCAATGGGAGAAGTGTGGTCACTATGGTTTAATTAAGAAGGGTCATTCTCAGAACATAGAAGTGACTATATATAGAGTTCCTCCTAAATTGGACATGGTTGTAAATCTGAATCAGCCTACTAAGCCCCCAAAAAGAACCACAAGATAATGCTTGCATAAACGGTGCAACTTTGCGCCTCGCTTCAGTTCAAGTGAGGCCACTCCGGTAAGGAGAGCTAAGACTACTCCGATGTTTCAAGGTATGGCTTAGGAGCACCTATGAGGAGGGGGGGTTGTGGAGTTGTGTGATTGAGGCAAGGTTAGGTGTTTCTACGTATGGGGTAGGGACGTCGAGAGACCCTTCACCGGACAGGCTTGTGGTGAGATAGGTTGAAGAAGAGGTGTCACCGTTAAGCTAGCAAGTGTTGGTTATGTAAAAGAGAGGAGGAGCCTATGGATCACTTGTTCTCCTCCATTGTGGTTTGCTTAGGAAGATGAGGGGTATTTTTTTCTCTTTGTATGGTGTGCGTTGGGTTATGCCGCTTACGGTGATCCATTTCTAGAGGGTGTGGAGTCGCTGCCTCACCAGGCAAAAAGTGAGACCCTTGTGGGATGCTCCCCCTCTACGTGTTTTTGGGCCATTTGGATGGAGCGCAACCATGGTTCAAAGTCTCGGTATCGGACACTCGATTTTCAACTCGGTCGCGGTATCGGGCGATAAGCAAAGATACGCTATTTAGAGAACGCGAAAAATTCCGAAAAAATTTATAAAATTTAAAAAAAATAAGATTAACAATATGTACCAATCAGATATGTTCAAACCTTTATTTAATATGCATTACATTGTACGATTAGTTATTTTGAAGTGCGGTGGTGAACTTGGCATATTGTTAATGTACTAATTTTATTTTTATTTTTAATTATTTAAATCTCTAAATAATTACGTATTAGTGACTAATTGTTGATTTTAATTTATGTAGGAGGATGTTTGATATTCATGGACGATACTAGACTTAAGGGGATTCTTTTTCCCCCTAATCTTTGTCTCTTCCATTTTTGGACGGCATTATGTGACATTATATTTTGATAGAATATTTTGTTCCAAGTTCAAATATTTTTTATGTACGGTGAATGTTATTAGTTTTATATTAGTGAGATTTTAATTTTATTGCAATTGTTTAATTTAATCTTAGTGTGTAAAATTATTCTGCATGTGTTATGTGGACAAACTTATACAGGTCGTGTTTCTGTGAATGTTACAATATATTTTCAACAATGAGGAAATATGGTAAAAAATTAAAATTCTAACAAAAAATAAAAGAAAATATGACAATGTTCAAATAATGATGCATTTTTTTTCCATATTACTCGGAAAAATTATATAAGGTCGCAATAATTTTCACAACATTTTTTTTTTGTACAAATAAATGTTTTGTAAAAAAATGTAAAAAGAAATGTCTTACAAAACGTATACATTTTTTTTGTATAAATAAATGTTTTTTAAAAAAATGTCTTACAAAACGTATTTTTTACATCTTTTTACAAACAAAATTAAAAAATGTTTTGGAGAAAAATGTTTTTTGGCTACAAAAAAAAACGTCAAAAGGGTAAAAAAAAATGTGTCGTTCGAATCGGTCGCCTCGACCGATATCGCGGCGTGGTGTCTCGGACTTGGTTGTCTCGGCCGATATCTCAGCGAGACAACACGATTCAGTGTTTTTTTTAAACGCCTCTCGGTATCGTATCAGTACCCTCCGATTCCGAGTTGACTCGGCCGATACTTTGAACCATGAGCGCAACACGGAGTGATTTGAAGAATTAGAGTTTCCATTGTCGAGACTTTCATGTGACAGTTGAGTTTCTCGCCTTTTTGGCCTAATGAATCATCCTTTTTCCATAACTTGGAGGCCTAAATGCTATAGAGGAAACATTAAGCTTCGATTTTGGTGACCCAAAAATGAATTTTATTCAACTTGAAAATTTTGAATAGCCCCCAATTTTTAAAGTATTAAAAATAATTCTATTTGGGCTCCAAATATTCTAGAATTTTGGCACCCAATAAAAGAAGGATAAAAAATATTTTCCAAATTCTTGTTCGTGCGACATAGTTGGGAACAATTTTGGCAAGATGTGTTCGTGCGACCCGGACTTCTCCAATTTTAAAGTTCGAGGGCGAGCTTTCTCTCGCGGGGAGAGTGAAGTGGCAAGTGCGTTAAGGGCAGCCGGCAATGGGGGTTAATCAGGGGCGAAGCCATGGCATGGCAGAGGGGGACCATGGCCTCCCCCAATGTTTGGAAAGTTCTGAATATAGTAGACAAATTATTGGAAGAGCCAAAAAATTGCCGTCTTTTTGTGTGTCCCCTCCAAACAAAGAATGTAGTGCATTTTATTAACACTTACGGTGAAAACTTTAGATTGTGTGGTCCTCACTTGCTCTTGTTTTAACAGCCATACCCACTTGTTTGAGAGTTATATAGTCCACATTAATGTTTTTAACATTTTTAATATTAAACCTACCAAATACCACAAGCACCTAAACTAGGTAAAGAAAACCTCTCTTTGCTCCCTCCATTTGATCTGTTCCTTCCAGACAGAGACCCTCTACAAAGTTTGAAATCCTAATTTTTACCCTTGAATATGTTATAATTGCAAATGTGTGCCCTAATTTTTTTTTACATGTTTCATGTTTACCAATATTTCACAACTATTGTTCGTTTGGACATATTATATTGGTTTAACATTTCTCTTTACAAAATGCACCTTACTTCAACCTTACACCTTAGGCTCAGGTAGACTTCGCCCCTTAGTGCACCTTCACACATTAATAACTATGCTTAAAATACATCTACAAACATATTTTGGATCCATTGAATACCCCAAGCATACTTATCCATTCACTTCAGCGATGTAATATAGAACTCGAAAATAGTACTACATTGCACATTGATATATGTGAGTCTATCGTTTAGATTCACATAGAATGGCCAACACATTTTAAATACCTGCCTCATCTAACCTGACAGATATTTATTTTTTTTAATTCATTATTTTTTCTTTTTTGGTAAGTAATGTTTGCTTTCTTTCACACCTAATGTATCAAGAACATACGAACTTTCCAAAACTGAGGGAATATCAATCACCTGGAAGAAATTGTATGAATCCTTGTCATTTCTATCCCTCAAGCCATTAGTGTATCGTTGCATACTCTTGCCTTCATCATAAGAAGAAGATAAAGTTCCATCTTGGTCTTCATGCGATGCAAGCACGTCTGCAATTTGATCTAAAACAGGGTCTCCATCCACCTTATCTAAAACTGAGCTCCCCAACAACATTGGTTTGTCATCAACACTTGCAGGGGGTGAACCCCATGCGGATTCATATGATCCATCATCAACATGTGTAGCACTTGAACTAAACGTAGATTTAATATGACCATCATTAGATTTACAAGTACCATTGTCAATATAAAGCTGATGATCACTCCAATACTTCTTCCTTTGTTCCAAGTGTTCCATTGCAGCGCAAACATATGGAAGTCTCTCAAGATCATCAACGAGCCCTGAATCTGCTCTCGCCAACCAACTATCTAGCTCTGACATTGCTTTTCTAACTGACAAGTCCACGTCTGATGTAAAAGTAAACTTTGAAAACGAATCAGGCACTTCATCATCGGCATTATTTTTCAGAGAGAGAGCGAATGAATCCTTTTGACGGGTCAAAAGCATAAATTCTATGGTATCACCAATACAGTGCTGCTTAACATCATCAACATAGACTGTGTACAAATCCTTTGAAGACATCATCATGAAACATAATGGGCACTTTTTCCAGCGTTCACGTTTATGGTCATCATCTCCCATTAAAAAATACCTCAAAATACATGGGAAACAGAAAATATGGCCGCATGAGGTTAATTGTGGACATAGAAGAGATTCCAAGCATATTGGACACTGTAAAGGAACAGGAGTGGAATATTTGACACATATGATATCCTCCCACTGTAACGTTTTATCTGGTTCCATGGACTCGGGTGCATAGTTTCCTGAATCTAGCATAACAAACTTGTAATTTGCTTGAAGAAACAAATCTTTGTTGTAAGGCTTTCTCTTCATTTGTCTTCTTGGAGGAGGAGCCCTTTGTTGTGGACGAGAAATCGGGTCATAATAAAAATTCAGCAAGTGATTACCATTAACCATCTGAGTTTTTCTTCCACCTGATTGAGTATTGGTAGACCCATGTGTATGCTGACTGGTTGGTGGTGAAACAGTTGTTTCAGACAATTTACCCTTGTGTTGAGCAGATGCAACCCATGCTTGGTGAGAATTTGAACCAGGTTTGTTGTGACCTGAACTATTTTTATCATTCCGTTTCCTTGCTTCATTCACCTAGAGTGATGGGAAAAACAGGGAAAAAGCATCAGGCTATTTAAACTCATCAAAGATACGATAAAGCATCAGGGTACGTAAATCATCAATTAATGTGCAAAAACAAAAGAATTCCAGATGAATACATCAAATGAACCATATTACATCAGTTATGTGCTAGCTGTCTGGAAACGTGGGATTTGACCAAATCATTGTTTATATTGTGTTTTCTTCCCTTTAGATGCGTCATTCAGTGTAATTAACCTGATTGTACAGAACTGTATTTATCGTCATAAAAAGAGACAAGAAATAAAATACCTTTCTGGAAGATTCACCCGAATCATTTGAAGCTGAAGCCACCGGTCCTGCAAAAAAATAACATGAATGAGTACATCTACAAAGTAAGTCAATGGGAGGAACCAAATTGTTAATTCAGCAACGAACAACATCAATTTTGAAGTTTGAAAATTCAATTTGAGTTCAAGCTGCAATTCTAAATTAAAGTCACCCGAGAGACAACAGTATTAAGCATTTAAACTTTACACTCACAAATATTAACAAACCATCCGTGAAAATAGACAGTTAAACAACTAGGTACAAGATTTAAACAACGGTCAGAGCTATAAGAAGATAACAAAGATTCTACTAAACAAAATTCTAGGGCTTATAAGTACATGCACAATGCAATGCGAATTCAAAGAGCCAAACTCCGCGCATAAACAATCAGATTGTATCTCTTCATAAACTCAAAATTGTCATTTCAGCAACCAACAACGTCCTTCTATAGTAGGAAAATCCAATTAGCAAGTCCAAGCTACAATTCTAATCAAGTCAACCAGAAGACAACAGTATTGACCAATGCCCTTTATCTCACATGGTATGACTAACACCTTCTTTGGCATGTCCAAATGACAGTTACACACCCATTATTTGAAGCTGAATTAAAATGAGGAAAGCTACCCCCGATTGTGTAGCCTATCTTTCTTTATGGGAGAACAAGCATTAAGTTTTATTTGTAAAGATTCATTTGCAACCGATTCTAAGTTGCCCTTATTTAAGTTGTTGGTCGTGTTGTAACAATATAGGACAAGTGTCGTTTTGGGGGAATTGGGGGCTACAAACTATCTACATGGGACAAAAGCCTAAAAAACTATATAATTTCTCATCTAAAAGAGGTTTTTTTAAGTTTTTATAACTTAGTGCCTGACTAGTGGTCATATTGGTAATTTGATATCGATCCCTGCATAACTTTTTTTTTACTTTGGTACTATTTTTGTCACTGAATGTAATAATTTTCCACTTTGGTACAGTTAGTGGCGAAATATTTACAAGCACCTGCCAAAAAATTACAAAAGTCCAAAAAACAATTGTGGAGGTACCAATGTCTAAAAACAAACATAATGAGGCATCCAACCCAAAATCACCACACAAAGAGAAAAGTATAGAGCGTTACAACTTTGAACTGCCAAGTAACTCAACAAACCCGTCCTTGAATCTATGCAATTAAACATGAAAGTACAAAAATCTAGACAATAAACAAAGGCCAAGGCATTAAAAGGATCAATAACATTCTATGAACAGATAACTTGCCTAAAAGCACTAGGGTGAGAGGGCGTTTTTGTGTGCAGCCAAACACTTTTTGTGTGTGTAATGTAGCTACTAGCTAATATAACAAGTACTCTAGTGTAATATGACAAACAATTTCGAACATAACCCAAATATTTCTAATATGACAGAAATTTTACTAGTACGACACATTTGTATTGTTATATAAATGTGTCATACACACTATGTTAGAGTAAATTTTAGAGACATTTTGACTTTACCCACTAGTTAGTTGTTAATTTCCGTCTCGTTTTCCTTTAGACTTTTGTCAACATTTTGACTTTTAGAGATACAAAAAGGATCACAAAAAAATATCCCAAAAAGATAGCAAAAAGTGAAGGGAAAAAAAAACGTCATTAAAAGTCAAAATGGTAACTAAAGTCTAAAAAAAAACAAATAGGTGGCTAAAGTCAAATAATAATAATAATAATAATAATAATAATAATAATAATAACTAAACAGTGGGCAGAGTCAAAATAACCCTAAATTTTTAATGGTTTTTTTACTTTACCGTTGATATTTAGATATTCAATAATTAGACTTACACCCATATACATAATGTACAAAGCGGGTTGATGCATGAGGTACACGAGGGATAATGCATATGCGGGGGTAAGTCAATTTTTTTTAAAAGAGAGTTTGCATCTAATTACAACATTATCTCAGGGGTAAAGACCAAAAAACAAATTTTAAAAAACAAGATAAAGTCCAAAAATTGTTGAACTACACACAAAAGTTACGAGTGTTAAAGTGGTTATAACTAAAGACCTCAATAATAATTTGGAACCTTGACAAATAAATCCTGTGTAGATTCATTAATTGTCAATTTAAAACAAATTTTCCTCAATTGATCCCATTTAGACATAATATATATTTTTGAGTTCAAATCTATTGACCCACTTTAAAAGTGGATAATGGCGACTCACTCCCATAATTGTTTATAATGCTGGAGCATATTTTAACCTAAATGGGTCGAGACTCGCTGAGCGTTTGTTAATATGGGAATAAAGTTGCGCCTTTACTAATAGCTATAGCTTTGGGTATCAGTTTAAAACATTAAAAAAAGGTAGAATCCAATATAACTATTTATGTATTACTTATTATTTCAACTAATCATACGAGAGCGTAGGGGTGGCAATTTTGGAAACGAAACGATAACAAGACACAAAACGAAACGAAATTGACACGAAATTGATATGACCTTTCGTGTTCGTGTTCAGATTGCATTTTTGGACCCGTCATCGAGTCGTGTCCGTGTTCAAATTCTACCATGAAATTGACCCGAATTGGACACGATAATAGCCCAACATAATCCCAATTAAGGACACGATATAGACCCTATTTAAACCCACTACTGAGCCCATTTAGACCCATTATCAACCCACTATTTAGACCCATTATTTTTTAAAATCCTCACTAAATGGGAAAAATCTGATTAAATTTAAACGGATTTTCATGTCGGATCTAATCGTGTCCAATTGAACCGCATTTACTTATCGTGTTATCATGTCGTGTTCGGATTAAGGAAAAAACAAGTTATCGTGCTGTGTCGTGTTCGTGTCGACTGGACTCTTATTATGTCGGGTTGTGTAGGGTCGAGTCAAAACACAACCCATTGACCCGTTTTGCACCCCCTATGAGAGCGTCACCAACTCACCATAACCCACTTTTACTTACTACTTGTTTTTTGTTTCCTATCAAGAGCTATTGGACCAAAAATGTTTACTATTGTTATTGGACAAAAAAAATGTGGGACCAATTTAACTATATATTTACTAAACAAGCCCTATGATTATAAAAAAGGAAGCTAGACAAATAAATCATATTTACATAAAGCATTTGCTAATTGGTCCTATCAAAATAAATTTGGGCAAATTACACCAAGCCCCCCTGAACTATAGCAGTTTAGCAGATAACCTCCTAATTCCAAAAACCCAACAACTAGCTCCCTAAACTATTGAATTTCGACCCCTAAAAAATATGCATAACAATTTAGCATTATTTATACATAAAATCATGTTTCTATCAACTCATTTATAATGAAAATGTATTAGGTGTCAAAATTCAATAGTTTAGGAGGTCTTTGTCAAAAAATTTAGATTAGAGACTATCTTCAAAATCATTATAGTTCATGGGTGTTCGGTGTAAATCACTATAGTTCATGGGTGTTCGGTGTAATTTACCCAATAATTTTTCTCAATAGATCCTATTTATACATATTTACTACCCATTTACAAACTAGACCTCCTACTTGACACATACTTAATAAACAGGACTAATCGGTAAAAAAAAATGACTAATGATTCGCATCTCCGCCACACTCATTTTCTGCACATTTTTTTTTTAGTAGCCTAATACTCTGTCCATATAATATGGCGAGTATAATGGCCGCTCTATAAAAAAATTATATTAACTTCAAAGATATACGCATACCACACAATACGCCGATAGCAGTTCTCGACTTGACCTAGCCTGCTTTAATCCTATGAGTAACATCATAACTAATACCTCCATCTTTTTGAATAATTAATATTGTTTTTTCGGCTTTAGTCTCATTTCTTAAGATTTGTTAAGTTTCTAGCTCATGTGTTTTTAAAATTGTAATAAGTCCCATAACCACCAAAAATTGCACATAACTGCTCTGTAACCACCTTTTTTCCTTTTTTCAGAGAATGACACTTGTCTCGTTGTGATTAGAATATGACCAACAACTAAAAAAATAAATACAAATACAGGAGAGCGGACACAAATAAATTTTAAAAAAAGGACTAAATACTTAAAGATCCCTAATTAATAAAGGGCTTTCAAACAAATTTTAAAACAAGAATAAATAATTCTAGCTCTAGGGCTTTCAAACAATAACAACTGCAAAAAACAAAATTTCACCTTGATTATGGTTAGGCGTGGCATTGAAATTTGCAGAATTGGAGATTTGAAGTGATTGGAGGTTGGGGGTTTGGTATGAAACTGAATCTGAGTGTTGTTGTTGTTGAGTGAAAATGAGGCCATGATTGAAATTAGGGTTTTGAGAAGTGATATTAGATGAAGAAGACGATGTTGAACCTGGATTTCGTGAGGGCGAGATGGACATGAAATTTCCCGGAGATATTTAGGGTTGGTTCGTTGGTGAGCAAAATTGAATCTTTTTCGATATGGTTGGCTTCATTTATACACGAAATCGAGAATTTGTATGTATGTATTCAACACCCACGTTTGACCCGGGTATCCGGGTATGTTGACCCACCCAAATACATCTTGCATGATAGATGTCAAATTTTCGCACGATTCAATAACAAGATACGACTCAGATTTGGGGGAAGCCTTAACGAATATGATGCCTAACGGATGGACTCGCTAAACATGGCAGCTTAACGAATCAAGTTTGGATTTAGCCATTTAATGTAAATGCATGACACGTCTCGTTAAGGCATAACTTGAACACGATCCAAACACGACACAAATTCGATAAGACACGACACGATACACACGAAAGATTTAAGAGGTCGGGTTTGGGTAGGGATGATTTTAACACGAACCCGACTAGACCCGGCACGAAACCGACGCGACACGACCTGTTGCCACCCCTACATGATATCATTAATGAAATAATTGTAAATAGGGGTGAAAATGAGTCGAGCCGAAACGAGCCGAGCTTGGAGTTGCTCAAGCTTGGTTTGTAAATGTAAACGAGCCTAAAAATATGTTCAAGCTTTGTTCAGAGCTGTAGCGAGCCTCTATGCAAACGAATACGAAGCTTGGTTATTTTAAACTAGTTAGTATGGATATTGGTGAACGCGTTGAATCCGAATTGAGCTCAATAAGATAACGAGCTTAAAATTTTGTTTGTTTATTTTATGAGATTGTCGCGAACGAAGTTTTTTCGAACGAACACAAACTCAAGTATCTTGGTTCGTTTTTCAGCGCTAGTTGTAAGGGTCCATTAAACGGTAATAAATAAAAAAATTACTCACTATTTTGTGTGTTTGAAGCCTTTATTTAAAAATTTTGCTCACTATTTAAAAAGTACTTTGGCGTATACATGAGACAATTCTTAATTTGTCCCGGTAAAGTAATTCTCTCAACAAGTAATATTTTCACCGGTAGTAAATATTCACTACCAATTTTCTAATGGAACTTATTAGGGATAAAAACAATCGTATGACATATTTGACTATATACTTAGAAAATGGAACCCATTAGTAAGTAATGTACACAAAAATTGGGTTTATTTAACACCCACTGGAATAAACGTGGATTACTATTTCATATCTTTTTTCTTCCTTCAAACTCCTAAGTAATGTATACACATATAGTGAAAGTTCCATTAAAGATACAATGGATTTCTCCTTAGGCGATATAGTTAGGGATGATTTGGATTTTCTCCCTTAGTGAAAAACCAAAAACATTTTTTATTAATTTAGTTCAAAATTATCGATTTTATTTATTTGTTTATAATAATATTTAGATGCATTTTAACGATATTATTAACCATACATACTTAAAAGTATACATCAATGTTTTCATGAGAGTCACCAAACTTTGAACTCATCATTTATTACATAAAAGTTAGCTTTCAACTGGTACTAGTATTCAACCCCGCACGATGCACGGGTGGTCTAATTGAAGGGAACGAAAAAATATGAATAAAAAATAATTTAGAAAAAATAACATAAATTAAAAAGCAAACTGAAGGGTTTGGGTGGTAAAATCATATTGTTATAGAATCAACACCATTAAAGCTAAGAAAAGTTTTTAAAAAAAAATACAATTACACAAGAAACAGGATGTGCGTGGTTAGACAAATGTGCTGAAGGGAATATAGTTGAATATGTGCCACGTGGTTCTTATGAATAAGCAAGTGTAGTCGGTCGAATATATAGGGGAGATAATAGGACTCTATAACTTGTAAATGTGATTAACTTAAAGAGACCTAGAAGGATATGATCTTGGTGCTTATAAATAGCGGGACATCAACCAATTTGAGGGTCTTGAATTGTATTTGGCTCATGGCGACTTGGACTCCCAGATAGCAGCCTTATCATTCCAATTGTCCTTTATTTTTTCGAGAAATATACTAATCTCCCTCCCTTCCCCGTTGACGTAGGCATGGCTATATGATGAACCATGTATATATTGTGTCTTTTATTTTACTATATTCATGTTTATGGGCCAAATCATAATATTGCATTTAATGTGGGTTTGATATCCCCCACAATTTGTTGTCGTCTATGGGAAAGTATGGATTCTCACCACCGTAAAATCATCTGCTCGGTAACAAAAATGAATGTTAACTAGTCTCACCGTTCACACGCAAGAAGTTGTGACCAGTATAAGATTCAGGTTGTCGAGAGGGAACAAAATCCTATTAGACTCCCTTCTCCTCCCAGACGATCTAGGTCAAGGGGTCGTTCACCCAGACTATTTGGCCCTAGTCGCAGGCACCACACGCCCTTTGTTGAACGATCCGTGAGGAGAGCATCATTCTGATTATCCAATATTTATGAGGAAAGGCTGAACCATCGTGATCCGGAGACTTCCCATTTAAGGAGGTAATTGACCCGGCAGTCATAAGAACGCGGTTTCAGTTCTCGTACTTTAGAACGTCATCAAAGGACGAGAATAATTTCCCCAAGGAACAACAGGTCCATCCATAATGGGAGGGTTTTCAGGTTCAGAATCCCTCATGCGGTTCATTCTAATCCGCGATGTATTCATCGCTCTTCACAATTGACTAGAAGTTCATCCAACTGAACCCGCATATAGCGATAGGTCCGCTCACCCCAAAGCATAGCCAAATAGAGTTAGGATCAATGAACTCCGGAATCATATCAACAAAAAATCGAAGGGACACTTCAAAATGAATTTGGCGCGAACTCCAATGGATATTGTCAAAAAGGCATTCGGGTATAGCGTAACTTTACCTTTCATTATGGAAATAGAAACCTCAAAGTCGCTTAAGAAGGTTTTAGTTCCAAAGATAACAACTTACAACTGGAAAATGTATCTCGCCCATCATATTAGCCATTATCGTTAGACAATGTCCCTCTGGACCCATCATAATGCCCTCATGTGTCGAATCTTTCCTTCGACTTTAGGAGAGATCGGCCTAAAGTGGTTCAAGAAATTGTCCCCTAGATTAATTTCCTCATTCATAGAACTAGTCGAGCAGTTCATAGCCCACTTCATCGCCAATAATAAAGCGATGAAGGAGATGGACTCACTGATCACTCTCAAAAGGAAAAAAGGTGAATCCCTCAGGAAGTACGCACAACGGTACTGGGAATTATTCGACGAGATAGACGACTACAATAAAAAATTGGCCATCTCATCCTTCGAGTTCGGCCTCTCCGGGTCGAACGAACTCTATCAATCCTTGATGAAGAGTCTAGTGACATTTATGGACGATCTTATGGTGTATATCAAAAAGTACGCTAAAATAGAGGATGAACTCATTACTGTAAAGGTTCCAACCGACCAAAATTCTAAGCAATCAAAAAATAAAGACATGAATAAGACCTCTAAGGGAGAAAATCAGTTAGCCCTAGCAAATAAGGGATCAGAGAATGACTCTAGTAAAGGACGATCCAAGGTGCAGACCAATAAACGCAATTTTTGGGCACTGGAGACTTTCTTCAAAGAACCCATCTATAAATTGATACCACAGCTACAAAAAAAAGACTTTTAGTCCCCCCAAAAATGTGACTAATCATTAAAAATTTGCCACTAAATCATTTAGTGAAAAAAAATTGTCACCAATTTGCCACTAAAGACCTACTATTAGTACCTTTAGTGGCAATATTTTAGCGTTTGCTACAAAATGTTACAAATTTAGTGGCAAACAGATTTTGCTGCTAAATGATGTAATTTTAGTAGCAAATTATTTTGCTATAAAAAATGATCAAAATTGCCACCAAAAGACATATTGTTTTCCTCCTAAAAGGTTACTTTTTGTAGCAAATATAAGATTTTCTACCAAAACTAAGTTTTTACTTGAGGTAAAGATAGTTTTGTGACAATTCAGATTTGCCACTAAAAATATTTTTCCGTATCAAATTATTGCAACCAATAATAGTTATCGCATTCAGTTATCATATTTTATGCGTAAAATAATTAACCAACAACGCTTAATGCATTCAATTTTCATATTTAATACTTAAGATAATTAAGACAATCTAAAACTTTTATGTTTCATTGCTTCACAAAAAATCAAAACTTTTTTATAATATTGTATACTCATTGTGACAACAAATATTTAAACTATTCCACATCAAAATCAAGTTAGATACACCAACTACATAAATCATTTCACCGTTCACAGAAATAACAAAAAAACACAAGTACAAAGAAAATAAATATAAGATGATTGATCCGTTATACTTCATGTATCTCTTCTGCTACTCATGTATTACTACGGGCTACGAGATTAGATAACTCCTCGAATATATAAAATACATTTGCATATTTTCTAAAGCTATATTGACTTCAGATGCAGTAGCTCAATAATGAATTATAATTTCGATAACTTCGTATAACCCGAATACAAATTTTGTTAAGTATCCCTAGCTAATTTAGAAAACTTTTCCCCGTCACCCTCATTGCCTTGAGTGGCATCTCTATCAAATCCACTTTCTAGCATGTCATTGTTGGAGGATCTAGTAAACATATCATGTAACATTCCTTCCATGTTATCTTGCTCAAACTCGTCTCTAGCATTATCTTCTCGCCCCAAACTATCATCTTCTCCAACTTCAAATGCATGTTCATTGTAATCATAATCATTGTCATATGGTGATTCAAATGGTTCCCCGTAATATATCCACCTAGTATAACTCATCACAATGCCATATATAACCAAATGACTATGAATATCTCTACACCAAAATGGGCAAATTGTCACCTTTCAGCCGGCCAGCCTTGTCAAGGTCATTGACCGTGACAAAAAAACACGCGTTTTATGTCATGGTCATTGACCTTGACACAACCGTGACAACGAATTGTCACGGTCATTGACCGTGACAAGCCCGTGACAATTCAATTTGTCACGGACTTGTCATGGTCAATGACCTTGACACGATCGTGACAACTTTTCCAGCAAAAACCCTTTCCCCCTTTTTTTTTCCCTCCCACCGTTCCCTCCCCCTCTCTCTCTCTCTCTCTCGACGCTGCTCTCTCTCTCTCTCTCTCTATCTCTCTACTTTCAGGTCCAATTTCTCTCTCTCTCTTCCATTTATATATATATATTTGTGTGTATATTTATGTGTGTATATGTATATATATATGTGTGTATGTGTGTGCGTGTGTGGGGGATGGGGCGGGGTGGGGCGGGGTGGGGCAGGGTGGGGGAGAGGGTGGTGGAGGGGGGCAGGGGGTGGGGTGGGGTGCGGTGTGTGTGTGGTGTGTTTTGGGGGAGAGGGTGGTGGAGGGGGCCAGGGGGTGGGGTGGGGTGGGGGGTGTGTGTGTGTGTGGTGGTGTGTGGTGGGGGAGGGGGTGGTGGAGGGGGCAGGGGGTGGGGTGGGGTGGGGTGCGGTGTGTGTGTGTGTGTGGTGGTGTGTTTTGGGGGAGGGGGTGGTGGAGGGGGGCAGGGGGTGGGGTGGGGTGGGGTGTGTGTGTGTGTGTGGTGGTGTGTGGTGGGGGAGGGGGGCAGGGGGTGGGGTGGGGTGTGTGTGTGTGTGTGTGTGTGGTGGTGTGTGGTGGGGGAGGGGGTGGTGGAGTCCACTTTTGGTGTGTGTGTGTGTGTGTGGTGGTGTCAACAATTTTTTTACAATAATCAAATACTGTAGAGTCCACTTTTGTTATTGTTTGTCAATTTATAAAATATTGCACATCCACGGACTATTATAGAATAGTGAGTGTAAATACGAGTCTAACCCATGAAAATTTATTAATTTTTCATTCAAAATAGTTGTGATTGTCCAACTAAACGAAATGAGTTTAAAGAAGAGATGAAATATTCCTAAGCTAAAACAAATAAAAATGCAAATACGAAAGACATAATCAAGTGTGCGAGTAAAAAATTGACGTTCGATTCATTATCCACATTTTACTAATAGTGTACAATAATTTAAATTTGTCGTTCCTGATTTAATAACTCAAATAAAATGACCCTCATGTTTAATTCGAAAAATAATACGATTAAGTTCACAATAACATTTAACGTCTCTAAATTTAGACACCTAAAATTTCTAATACCTTAGAAAGTTCATTTTGAAATTTCAAAGTACACTCTTTAAGTATGGACTATCAATTAATTCAATAAAAGTATAACCCATCGAAAAGTACTCACGCTCAAAATAAGAAAAATAAGTTTTCAAACACAGTCGAAGGTTTAAAACACCCTCATGCCATTTTAAATGAATGTCGAATTTCTAAAGCTCTTAGGAAATATTGAAAAATAAAAACGAATTTAAACTACACACAATATTAATAAAAAACAATAAACTTCACACGGTCCTACTAAATAAATTAAGCTAGTATAATTAAAGAGAAAATAAAAAAATGCAAGAATGAATAATAACTTTTATTAAACAAACTTACAATTAAATATGTATTGATGTAAAAAAACTAGACTTGATCTAATTTTATAATCACAGATAAAATATATAATTGTAATGGTAAATACAAGAGAAAGTGATTTTTTTAAGTGCTTCGGCTATGTAAGAAAGCCTACGTCCACTGTTGTTGTATTGATTTCAGAGGTTACAAAATGCTAGGTACTCTTACAAATAAGAATATCCCAAAATCCGTTCTACCTTGCCCTTGATGAAAAGGATAAAACATAGTTATAGTGATCCGGAGGTCAAGGGTTGGAATTCCAAGAGATGTAATGCTTTTATACATTTATAATCACGATTCATTCCACTAAATAATCATGATTGCACTCAAATTTAATTATTTATAAATCACTTGAAAGAATGTGTTCTTATTATTAAAGTTGATTACGGTATATTATGATTCCCCACGTTATGTTTTCGATACCCTCTTGGTTAAATAAATTTTCTACTAACCGATTTTAATGAATATCTGATCAATTCCTTGATTCTAAAACTTAATTCTATAGGATTATAAAATAGTTCATCGGTCGGGTAAACAAAACATATAAGTCTATCAAGGGGTATCACAATCCAAATTATTTCTTGGACGTGAATTCCTCCAAATTATGATCTCATACCTATTCACACAATGATTGACCAACTTGCGAGGATCTATTGTTCTAACATATAATTGAACTTCACCCATCGCAATCGAAGAAATAATTGTGAAAGAAATTTAATATCCATAACCCTAGGGATTAAGAATCTATGAACTTTTTTGCAAACGATATGAGATTTCCCATGTTTAATCAAGAACATCCTTAGACTTGTAGGGGGTGGGGTGGGGTGGGGTGTGTGTGTGTGTGTGGTGGGGGAGGGGGTGGTGGAGGGGGTGGGGTGGGTAGGGATGGGGGTGGTGTGTGTGTGTGTGTGTGTGTGTGCGCGTAGGTGCGTAGGTGTGCGTGTGTGTGTGGCGGTGAGTGGGGGTGGGGGTGGGGGTGGGGCACCCATTTAATAACTCTTTAAATATTTGGAAAAACGAAATGTGTACTATTAACATTTTTTTTTTATCTGTACTAATAACATTTTTTTTACAGCAAAAATGTCTCCTTCAGATGTTAAGGCGAAGATGATGATGTTGTTTATGATGATGTCGTCTGGGTTCGGTGGTAGCGGAGGCGACGACGGCTCCTCCGCCGCTAGGCTCCCCAAATATGGAAAATTTGGGATTACCGTCGAAAACAAGTCGGAGCTTTTAGCGAGATCCCTCGAGCTGCTAAAGACGGTCATCGGCCTGGGGTTTATGAGTTGGAAGGAGGTGCCGTATGAGCTCAAGTTAGCTGTTTGGGCGGCACTACAGGTAATATTTATATGAATATTTCAATTTATATTTATATTTATATTTATTCGCAACTAACATTGTATTTGTTGGACAGGAACAATTCAACTTGGATCCAAAGCTACGCGATTCCGTCTTGGAGCAGTTGAGGGAGCAACACAAGACGTGGAAGAAAAATATGCGGTCACGGTACTTTGGAAAAACACGAGAGTCCATTTTACAATGGCGCGGATCCGTCCGGCCCAAGGAGTCGATCTCATTGGCACAATGGCAAAAGTTCATTGACAATGAGATCGAGGATCGACAATTGGCATCTCGCCAATCGAGGAGGGAAAATCGGGCTAAAAAGACGGACGTGCACTACTCCGGCCGGACCTCTTACGCTGAGGTGGAGCATAGGATGCAGGTAAGATTTAATTTATCTATAACTACAGAAATATATTATTGGATATTAATTTTACTAATTTTACTTTACTCTATTTTATTTTAGGGGGTAAGGAGTGGGCAGGGGGTAAGCCACATAGGCTCGATACTTATGTGGCTCTTCGGACGAAGAAGGGGAAGGACAAGGAGGTGTCCCCGAGCGTCGCGGCCACGATTGTAAGTAATCCGACAGTTTAATTATTGTTAATTACGTTATAATTTTTTAGTTTACTTATTTTACTAATCATGTGCTTTTTGTCGTTTCAGGCAAAGCTTAAGGAAGTGCATGAGTCGCAGTCTGATGCCGACAAGGCATCTTTGTCCACAGACGCACTCAGCCAAGTGCTTGGCTCTGATCGCAAAGGGAGGACAAGGGGAGTGAGCTCGCGGGTGGCCAAATCGAGGATCATCGGATTGGAGACGAGCGACACCGGGTTGGCTCGAACGGTGGATTCACACGACGCGAAGCTGTCCCGTTTGGAGGCGACGGTCCAAGATATGTACGCATTCATGAAGCGTACGTTGGGTGGATACCGTAAAGGGAAAGGGAAAGGGAAGGAGAAGGCGGTGGAGGAGGAGGTGCGGGAGGACGAGGTGCAGGATGATGAGGATGTGGACCTCGCTGCTTCATCACCGACACGTTCGTACTTCGACGATCCACTTCCCTATTTGACACCCTCCAACAGACCATTGTCGACAATTGGTTGGCCGAGCATGTTCATATTAGACGTATTTGATGGCCAGCGGATAGGGCGGGGGTTGAGGGACCCGAATATCGTCGAGGGTGGAATAGTCCATGGACGTGTGCTTCAAGAGATGGAGTCCAGGGTGCTCGTCACGCATGTCATACCCGGGAAGGAGAACTCCCTATTGTGGTTGCGCGAAAAATGCGGCATGACGTATATTAGTGGGTGCGTCAATTCGTATGTCGTGTGGCCTACTCACCTCCTCAGTTTTATCCAAGACATGTAGTAACATTATTTTTAAGTTTGTCCATTTTAATTAAATTTGGATTATATCGTCATGTATATTGTTTTTACTTTGAATATTTGGATTATATCGTCATGAATATATATTTGCATTATCTTTAGTTTGTGTTGGATATATGATGTTTGGAACAGGTACAACGTTGCTATAACAGGTACAAATATACTGCTGGGCAGTGGCGGTGGCCATACTGCCCAGCAGATTTTTTTTAAATTCTGCCCAGAATTGTCACGGTCATTGACCGTGACAAGTCCGCGACAAAAGTTGTCACGGACGTGTCACGGTCAATGACCGTGACAATTCTGGGCAAGAGGGGTCACGGTTATGTCACGGTTTAGAACCGTGACAAACGTGTCACGGTCATTGACCTTAACACGACCGTGACACAAAACGCGAGTTTTTTGTCAAGGTCAATGACCGTGACACGACCGTGACAAAAAAAGTTGTCTCGCCTCGAAATGTCACGGTCATTGACCTTGACAAGGTAAATTTGTCAAGGTCAATGACCTTGACAAATGGGCAGATTTGGTGTAGTCTCCTCCAATAAAAGTAATTACATTTCTTGCACGGGCACTTAATATTGCCATTTGTCTCAACATTTGAGAAGGCAAAATCAAGAAATTGTTCAACACCATCTCGATACGCACTACTAATTCTGTTTGGGTAATTCATCCAGCTCTTATCCATCCCAATGACCCTATATCACAGAATAAAATATAAAATGCATCAATAAAAAACTAATGAACTTATAATTCAAATAGAAATTGTTATTATTGCTTATGCAATTCAATGTTTTATATCTTTATTGTTGTTATTATTATTTCATATTTTTATATGCTGAAACCATATTTACTTATAATTCGGATAGGCACCTCCTCATGTACCTCACGCGCCTCATATGTTGGTTCTCCAAGAGTTTTTCGAAATAGTGAGATAAATACTTACAGACCATGATTCCCAAAACACAATTCCCATGTGAGGTGTGTGTGACACATATACACACTTAATATATATAAACAATTCACAAAAGTTCTCAAACTAAATTTAAATTCTCCCAGTCCTATATTTGTAAGCATATTTAAGTATGTCAACCTATAAAAATGAACTTTAACTTTAGAATATGAAACCAGGTATGCTTTTTGTGAAGTAACTATCACCAAACCGACTGTAGAACATTACAAAATATAGTGAATAATCAAATTCAAATGGAAAAATAGAGAACCTAATAAGATATATTTATGTCTCTTCAATTGTGAAAAAATAGGTACCATTTTTTCAAATGTACGAAATACGTTTGTGTATTTTCTAAGGCTACAAATGTTTTCTACAATTAAATAGGACCTTAAATTCTAAAATAGTTGCAAACACTATAAAAATAACAGAAGTGATCAAATGACTTTATAAGATGAGCACATGCACAAAGACAGTTCAAATGGCACCATTTTTATTCATATAATAGAGGAATATAGGAACTTCTGATTGCTTTTTTTAATCAACAAATATCAATAGCCACATTATAAGATCTTCCTGGTAGTAGTATTGCAGGTTGCCATGAATAACGCAATAGCCACAATATTTTATATTTCCTAAATAATTCATTATGGAATAATGTGGCATTTTAACAAAACTCTTGTAATACCCCGTACTTTTGACTATATTTATTTTTGGGATTAATTAATTAAATGCGTATTAATTGGAAATTAATCCGGGTTATAAATACTAACGAGATGCGAGTTGATATTTGATTATGTGCATATATGTTTTGATATATGTATTTAGTATTATAAAATTTGTCGTGAGATCGATAGACGACATTTTAGAAATTTTGTTGAGACGCGTGGGACCGCCGCGTCACGGTGTAATATTTTGATAATAAAAGTGAATTTAAAATCTATAAACCGTATGGTCGTTTTGAGTGCGCCAACGCGTCCAGAAGGGTCGAGATAGTCAGAAAACACTACCCGGGGGTGTAGTTTGGGTCCCGGGGTATTTTTAGGCCATACCGGCAACTTAAAGGATATTTTGGTAATTTTACATTTTTAGGAATTAAAAGTGACGAAAATTAGAGATGTAAATCTGATGTGGATTAAACCCACTAAGCCCATTAAACAAACCACATTAACCTAGAAGGCTACGTAGGTTATTATGAGAGTTTTCTAAAATTCCCAAATCAAAACCCTAGCCACCTTAAGCCACCATTGGAGGAGAGCTTGGAGAAAGGAAAAATCTGCAGAAATCTTCACCAAGCCAACACCAAGATCAGAAATCCAATCAAGGCAAGTGTTTTAATCATATTTAAATTCGTAGAATGTTTCTTCCATGTTAGAAAATTGATGAATTACAACTGTTCTTGAAAGATTATGAAAACCCATGTAGTTTGGAGCTTAGAACTTGAAATTATTAAGGAGAATTGCATGTAGAATGATAGGTAGATAATGATTCGCATGATATTTGTGATAGGAAGGAATTAAAACGGATTTATAGTGAGTTAATTCATGATTCAAAAGTTAGGGTTCATGTTCTTGAAATAATTGGGGAAAAAGTGTAGAGATTTATATTTTGATTGATGTTAAAGAGATTTAATCCTTGAAAACATGTTAGGAGTTGACTTGAATATGTTTAGGATGAATTAGAGACCCTAAAACGTTGTTGGGATGAACTTTGGAAGAGATTAGGAGTGATAAAATTGGATAAAAACGAGATGGGAAAAATCTGGGACGAATCTGGTAGCTCGTTAGAAGCCCCTACCCAGGTCGTTCGAACGAACTCGTTCGAACGAGCTTCTAACGAATTGACCAGTCGCTGCTAACGAAAAGGGGATTTCGTTCGATATCTCGTTCGAACGAGATATCGTTAGAAGGTACAGTTCGTTCGAACGAACTGGAATCTCGTTCGAACAGCCTCGTTCGAACGAGACTTCTAACGAGTTGACAGAGGGATCTCGTTCGAACAGTCTCGTTCGAACGAGACTTCTAACGAGCTGACAGTTTGGGCTATTTTGAACTGTTTTGAATTTTGGAGTCCCGTAAACTTATTCGAGGATATAGTTAACCTTCCAATGATGATGTAGTGATAGGTTTGGGACATTTGGGTATTTATGAGAAGGAAATTATATACAAGTGAGTTAAATTAGAATGAACCGTTTGGGTTGAGACGTGAGTGTCTATTACGACGTGAGAAAATTATGGCGCGTATGATTATAAACCGGAGTAGTATAAATTGTGATAATTATAGTAGTACGAGAATGCGATATGTACTACGATTAAACTACGGTATTACTAAGACGTGTGTTTACTTAGTAGTGGTATATGAATTGTGTGTATGACATACCTACCATACTTGCTATCACGGGAGGTTGCGTTCGCTTAGGACCCTCTAATCCTTGTGTGCCTACGGGGGGGATATAGACTGGTACCTCGATGAACATAGGTCAGAGAAAGACTTATTGGGATGTTAATAAGTCCGTTGATCGTGGGAGCGTAGGTATGTACGTGACCCATGTGATGTGACTGTGTTCGCCTCCACTATTTGTGATTTGTGTTATCTGAACTATTCCTGAGAGATTCAGAATATGTAATCCTTATGTACGTGATGTACCGGGATGGATAGCAGAGTATGTGTGCACCGCAGCTTAGTTCTCGGGGTGCTTGTATTGTATATTTATGATGTGAATAATATACACTTAATTAATGAGAACATTCATGTTAATGTTGTATAAATAATTACAGTATTGTTCCGAGAAACATAATGAGTTAGTTGATAGAGAAATATATTGCATATTGAACATCTGAGTTTACATTATATCCCTATCTAAGTACGAGCGTTATATGTTAATAGGACCGGGTAATAAGGGTAGGAACTATTACAGTCTAGCTAGTTATGATGTCACTTAGCTAGTGGTTTATATCGTTGTAGATGGATACTTACGTTAGGAGTGCACAGTTAGACGAGAGGTGAGAATATCATGTGAGTGCACGTCCTAACATGTACTTTGCATTTAATGTTTTAAATGTTTTTAAAGCACTTGCAGGTTTTTAAAATATAACTCCACATTCGGGCTCTGACCCGTTTGCTTTTCAAATCTCTTTTTCTTGTAAAACCATTTTAGGTGCCCAGCCACAGGGACACCAAGCATAGGATTCTCATTCAGGTGACGAGCTGTAGCTGTTTGTGGAAGCTACAGGGATTTGCTTGTAGACGCTTCTATCTTTTGGATTCCAGAGTCACTATCTATCAGTTGTAGGGCATGTTGCCCATTTCTATTAGAGACATCTTTTACATTACAGTTTTCAGACTTTGATTTGTATTGTTTTAGCATTCGGTTATTTATTTCAGTATGGGATTGTAGTGAGGAGTTTCCTCCAGACTTTATTTACTCTATTGTGATGGTTATTCGTTTTACTTCAGTATGGTGAATGGTGTTATTTATTTCTTCATTATACTTGTTGCATGTTAATCAGACTTAAATTAAAATTTGGCAACTTATTTTTTTAAATACTAGGTGGTTAGTAATAATAAAATGTTTTCGACAGTGATGCTATTAACTGAGACAACTTGGCATTTTGAATTAATTTAATAAAGGAGTAGCTACCCGGTATTTAATTAGTCGGGGTGTCACAGGTGGTATCAGAGCATTAGGTTCTAGTGTCCTTTAGGATCTGTACGGCTATTATGTTTCCGCTACGTTTCTTTGATATAGAGCCCTATATTTTAGGACTGTTGTACTCTTTTTGTGTATGCTTCGTTCTTCAGCTATATTAAGTTTATAACCGTGAACTTATAAACTTTGTTCTTATTTCAGATGCCTCCACGATGTGCACGACGAGTTCCCAGGGATGCAACGCCCGAACCCCCGCCCGCTCCAGTTCAGGGCATGATGAACGCCGCTGAGGTTGCAGCTATAGTAGCTGAAGCGGTAAATGCCGCCATTGTCGTTGTTCAGCAGGCACCACCCCAGGCGCCGGTTGCCGCGCCAGTACAGGTTAATGCATTCCCGTCTGCTTGGGAACGTGTACGTGACGCTTTTCAGAAAGCGCATCCGCCAGAGTTTGCAGGTAGCTCAGATGTGGTAGTCTCGAGCCAATGGAGGAAGGATATGCAGAGGCACTTACGGATGTATGAGTGCACGGATGTTCAGAAGCAGGTGATAGCTACTTTCAAGCTAGTTGGATCTGCACTGCAGTGGTGGGAGTCTATTACCACCATGGAGGAGAGGGATACTCTCGCGATTCAGGAGTTCTGGGTGCGGTTCGACTGCAAGTACTTTCCGTCAGCTGTTCATACGGAAATGAGGAGGAGATTGATGAGTCTGAAGCAGGAAGGCAAGACAGTGGTCAAGTATGAGGCCGAGTTCACGAATCTGTTGAACATCGTTCCAGACGAAATACCAACAGAGAAGAAGAAAATTGAGAAGTTCACCGACGGGTTGACTTGGAGGATCCATCAGCATCTGCTAGGGAACCTATCGTTGGCCACTTATTCTGACGTGGTTAACGCTGCACTATTGTACTGCCAGGACCACCATTTTTATATGGCCGAGGGTAAGAGGTCGGGGGAGTCTAGCCATCAGGGCAAGACTGGAGGACATGGTGCCAGCGGGGCATAATCTGGTCAGGGGCAGAGACAGAATGAGCAGGGCTCCCAGCAGGGGGATAATAAGAGGTTCCGGTCAGGGAACTACAGACAGGGACAGGGAGGTTTCCGTCAGGGCCATCAGGGTCCAAACGGCCATCAGGGCCAGCAGGGGCAGAATGGGCAGCAGTTTCACCAGGGTCAGCAGGGCCAAGGAAGGAACGGTAACGGCCACCAGGGTCGGGGACAACAGGGGCAGAGAGGGGGGAACTTCCCAGGGAAGTGCTTTGTTTGTGGCAAGACTGGCCATAAACGACAGGATTGTCCTGATAGGGGCAGGGCCCCACAGCAGCAGCAGCAGGGTACTCGCCAGGAGCCACAGAGGCCTATGTTTCCCGTCGCTCTTCCCGCACCGCCACAGATGGCAGCATTGCCACCCATTCCAGCAGTCCCAGCTCAGCAGGGGCAGCTACAGTATGGACGTGTCTACAACGTCCACCAGGCTGCAGTTCCACAGGCACCGCCCGCGATCGAGGGTACGTTTCCTATCCATGGCACTATGGGTCGGGTATTATTCGATACGGGTGCTACACACTGTTTTATAGATACACACTTCGCGAAAGCTTTAGGATTGTTAGCTACGGCAGAGAGCACAGTGACGTGTGTCGACTCACCATTGGGGAGTGGGTCACTTATTTTCTTTATATGCCGGGGAGTGGGGGTAGAGATTGGTGGTTTGGTATTGCCTGCAGACATGTTAGTGTTAGACATGCATGTTCACGATGTGATCATCGGTATGGATTGGCTCGTAGCATATAGGGCCATGATTGATTGCTTCAGCGGGAGCATTGTTTTTGTCATTCCGGGGCAAGAGATGTTTGTAGTGGCGATGCCTCGCCCAGAGGGAGGATCGACCGCTCATCTGTACTACATTGAGGAGGATACCTCTAAGGAGGTTGTGATTCCTTTAGACTCTATCCCAGTCGTCAGGGAGTATTCGGATGTGTTTCAGGAGATACCAGGCTTACCACCCAGTCGAGAGATAGACTTTGTTATAGATTTGCTACCGGGTACGAGACCTATAGCACGCGCACCGTACCGTATGGCTCCAGCCGAGATGAGGGAGTTACGGGATCAGATAGAGCAGCTGTTAGGCCAGGGCTTTATTCGCAGGAGTACCTCACCTTGGGGCGCTCCAGTTTTGTTTGTGAAGAAGAGGGACGGTTCACTGAGATTGTGTGTGGACTACCGAGAGTTGAATAAGGTCACGATACGGAATAAGTATCCGTTGCCTCGAATCGATGACTTATTCGACCAGTTTAGAGGAGCTTCTTTCTTCTCGAAGATTGACTTGAGATCGGGATACCATCAGTTGCGTATCAGGGAGGAGGATGTCTCGAAGACCGCATTCCTGTCGAGATATGGTTCTTACGAGTTTCGGGTTATGACTTTTGGTTTGACCAACGCTCCAGCAGTGTTTATGGACTTGATGAACAGAGTGTTCAGGGATTTCCTAGATCAGTTTGTCATTGTATTCATTGATGACATTCTGGTTTACTCTCAGACAGAGGAGGAGCACGCCGAGCATTTGAGGCAGGTTTTGCAGACACTTCGTCAGAACGAGTTGTATGCAAAATATGAGAAGTGCGGGTTTTGGATGAAGTAAGTCCAATTTTTGGGGCATATCATTTCCGACCGGGGAATATCTGTTGATCCGGGGAAGGTGTCAGTGGTGAGGGAGTGGGGACAGCCCACAACACCAACTGAGATTCGTAGTTTCTTGGGTTTAGTAGGATACTACAGGAGGTTTATTCGGGGTTTCTCGGAGATAGCAGGTCCTTTGACACATCTTACTCGTAAGGGTGTGCCCTACATCTGGAGTGATGCCTGTCAGTTGGCATTCGATGAATTGAAGGACAAATTGACCTCAGCACCTGTGTTAGCGTTGCCGAGACCGGGAGTTGAGTATTTGGTTTACACCAACGCGTCCTTGCAAGGACTTGGAGGTGTATTGCAGCAGGAGAGACAGGCCATAACTTATGCTTCCCGTAAGCTTAAGCCTCATGAGAAGAATTACCCCACGCATGATTTGGAGTTGGCAGCAGTGGTATTTGCCCTACGAATTTGGAGGCACTATCTTTTGGGGGAGAAGTTTCAACTATTCACGGACCACAAGTCTCTACAGTACTTGTTCACGCAGAAAGAGTTGAATATGCGGCAACGTAGGTGGCTTGAGTTTGTGAAAGACTACCAGTTCGACATCCAGTACCACCCGGGTAAGGCTAACGTGGTAGCAGACGCGTTGAGCCGTAGGCCAGCAGATGAGGTGGCAGAGGTGTGGAAAGCAAAGTGGAAGGAATTGGGACACCAGGATGCAGTGGCCCGATCTTTCATGTCTGTAATGACCGTTACACCGCAGATTGTCACGAAGGTAGTACGGGCACAGGCTAATGACTCGTTCTGTCAAGAGCAGATAGTTCGATTACTAGCAGAGGGAGCCGAGTCCTATACCGTTAGCTCAGACGGGGGATTACGCTTCAATGGAAGATTGGTAGTTCCGGAAGGAGAGGAATTGCGGCACGATGTGATGGCAGAGTCGCACGGCTCACGGTTCGCGGTACATCCCGGAGGGGATAAAATGTACCAAGACATGAGACGGCAGTATTGGTGGAGCAGTATGAAGAGAGATATCGCTGAGTTTGTTTCGAAATGCGCCACTTGGCAGCTTGTAAAAGTGGATCATCAGAGACCGGCAGGATTGCTACAGCCATTGGAGGTCCCGGTGTGGATGTGGGAGAGCATATCCATGGACTTTATCACGGGGTTACCTACGTCGCAGAGGGGTCACGACTCCGTTTGGGTAATTGTGGACAGGTTGTCCAAGGTCGCTCACTTTTTACCAGTAAGGACTGACTACACTACGGGACAGTATGCCCAACTCTTCATTTCGGAGATTGTGAGACTTCACGGTGTGCCCCTAAATATCGTGTCTGACAGAGACAAGATATTTGCTTCGCGATTTTGGGAGAGTTTCTAGGAGGCCATGGACACGGAATTGCGGTTGAGTACGGCTTATCATCCGCAGACTGATGGGCAGACATAGCACACCAATCAGATGTTGGAGGACATGCTACGCATGTGCATTATTGACTTCGGGGGTGGATGGGAGCAGTACCTTCCACTGGTGGAGTTTGCTTACAACAACTCCTACCAGTTCACTATTGGCATGGCTCCGTTTGAGGCATTGTACGGTAGGCCTTGTCGTTCCCCAGCATGTTGGTTAGAGGTGGGGGACAACAAACTACTTGGGCCAGAAGTAATTCAGGATACTTCGGCAAGGATTGAGTTGATTCGGAGTCGCATTCGGGTAGCTCAAGACAGGCAGAAGAGTTATGCTGATGCGAAGAGGTTTTTCAGGGAGTTCCAAGTGGGGGACCAGGTTTTGCTCAGAGTATCTCCTATGAAGGGGATTATGCGTTTCAGGAAGAAGGGGAAGTTAGCACCGAGGTATGTGGGGCCGCTTCCTATTATTGAGCGGATCGGACCGATTGCGTATAGACTCGGGCTACCGGAGCAATTGCATCGGATTCACGATGTGTTCCATATTTCCTCGCTGAGGAAATACCTTAGAGATAATTTGGCTCATTCTCACATTGCTGTGGAGGACATCGATCTCCATCCGGATAGCTCCTACGAGGAGGGGCCGATTGCTATTTTGGACCGAAGCGAGAGGAAACTGCGGTCAAAGATTGTTCCGTTAGTGCGTGTTCAGTGGCGACATCACAATGTCGAGGAGTCCACATGGGAGCGCGAGGATGAGATGCGCGATCGTTATCCAGAGTTGTTTTTAGCAGGTACTTTCTAGTTTCAAATTTCGGGACGAAATTCAGTTATTAGGGGGGAAGTATGTAATACCCCGTACTTTTGACTATATTTATTTTTGGGATTAATTAATTAAATGCGTATTAATTGGAAATTAATCCGGGTTATAAATACTAACGAGATGCGAGTTGGTATTTGATTATGTGCATATATGTTTTGATATATGTATTTAGTATTATAAAATTTGTCGTGAGATCGATAGACGACATTTTAGAAATTTTGTTGAGACGCGTGGGACCGCCGCGTCACGGTGTAATATTTTGATAATAAAAGTGAATTTAAAATCTATAAACTGTATGGTCATTTTGAGTGCGTCAACGCGTCCAGAAGGGTCGAGATAGTCAGAAAACACTACCCGGGGGTGTAGTTTGGGTCCCGGGGTATTTTTAGGCCATACCGGCAACTTAAAGGGTATTTTGGTAATTTTACATTTTTAGGAATTAAAAGTGACGAAAATTAGAGATGTAAATCTGATGTGGATTAAACCCACTAAGCCCATTAAACAAACCACATTAACCTAGAAGGCTACGTAGGTTATTATGAGAGTTTTCTAAAATTCCCAAATCAAAACCCTAGCCACCTTAAGCCACCATTGGAGGAGAGCTTGGAGAAAGGAAAAATCTGCAGAAATCTTCACCAAGCCAACACCAAGATCAGAAATCCAATCAAGGCAAGTGTTTTAATCATATTTAAATTCGTAGAATGTTTCTTCCATGTTAGAAAATTGATGAATTACAACTGTTCTTGAAAGATTATGAAAACCCATGTAGTTTGGAGCTTAGAACTTGAAATTATTAAGGAGAATTGCATGTAGAATGATAGGTAGATAATGATTCGCATGATATCTGTGATAGGAAGGAATTAAAACGGATTTATAGTGAGTTAATTCATGATTCAAAAGTTAGGGTTCATGTTCTTGAAATAATTGGGGAAAAAGTGTAGAGATTTATATTTTGATTGATGTTAAAGAGATTTAATCGTTGAAAACATGTTAGGAGTTGACTTGAATATGTTTAGGATGAATTAGAGACCCTAAAACGTTGTTGGGATGAACTTTGGAAGAGATTAGGAGTGATAAAATTGGATAAAAACGAGATGGGAAAAATCTGGGACGAATCTGGTAGCTCGTTAGAAGCCCCTACCCAGGTCGTTCGAACGAACTCGTTCGAACGAGCTTCTAACGAATTGACCAGTCGCTGCTAACGAAAAGGGGATTTCGTTTGATATCTCGTTCGAACGAGATATCGTTAGAAGGTACAGTTCGTTCGAACGAACTGGAATCTCGTTCGAACAGCCTCGTTCGAACGAGACTTCTAACGAGTTGACAGAGGGATCTCGTTCGAACAGTCTCGTTCGAACGAGACTTCTAACGAGATGACAGTTTGGGCTATTTTGAACTGTTTTGAATTTTGGAGTCCCGTAAACTTGTTCGAGGATATAGTTAACCTTCCAATGATGATGTAGTGATAGGTTTGGGACATTTGGGTATTTATGAGAAGGAAATTATATACAAGTGAGTTAAATTAGAATGAACCGTTTGGGTTGAGACGTGAGTGTCTATTAATACGTGAGAAAATTATGGCGCGTATGATTATAAACCGGAGTAGTATAAATTGTGATAATTATAGTAGTACGAGAATGCGATATGTACTACGATTAAACTACGGTATTACTAAGACGTGTGTTTACTTAGTAGTGGTATATGAATTGTGTGTATGACATACCTACCATACTTGCTATCACGGGAGGTTGCGTTCGCTTAGGACCCTCTAATCCTTGTGTGCCTACGGGGGGGATATAGACTGGTACCTCGATGAACATAGGTCAGAGAAAGACTTATTGGGATGTTAATAAGTCTGTTGATCGTGGGAGCGTAGGTATGTACGTGACCCATGTGATGTGACTGTGTTCGCCTCCACTATTTGTGATTTGTGTTATCTGAACTATTCCTGAGAGATTCGTAATATGTAATCCTTATGTACGTGATGTACCGGGATGGATAGCAGAGTATGTGTGCACCGCAGCTTAGTTCTCGGGGTGCTTGTATTGTATATTTATGATGTGAATAATATACACTTAATTAATGAGAACATTCATGTTAATGTTGTATAAATAATTACAGTATTGTTCCGAGAAACATAATGAGTTAGTTGATAGAGAAATATATTGCATATTGAACATCTGAGTTTACATTATATCCCTATCTAAGTACGAGCGTTATATGTTAATAGGACCGGGTAATAAGGGTAGGAACTATTACAGTCTAGCTAGTTATGATGTCACTTAGCTAGTGGTTTATATCATTGTAGATGGATACTTACGTTAGGAGTGCACAGTTAGACGAGAGGTGAGAATATCATGTGAGTGCACGTCCTAACATGTACTTTGCATTTAATGTTTTAAATGTTTTTAAAGCACTTGCAGGTTTTTAAAATATAACTCCACATTCGGGCTCTGACCCGTTTGCTTTTCAAATCTCTTTTTCTTGTAAAACCATTTTAGGTGCCCAGCCACAGGGACACCAAGCATAGGATTCTCATTCAGGTGACGAGCTGTAGCTGTTTGTGGAAGCTACAGGGATTTGCTTGTAGACGCTTCTATCTTTTGGATTCCAGAGTCACTATCTATCAGTTGTAGGGCATGTTGCCCATTTCTATTAGAGACATCTTTTACATTACAGTTTTCAGACTTTGATTTGTATTGTTTTAGCATTCGGTTATTTATTTCAGTATGGGATTGTAGTGAGGAGTTTCCTCCAGACTTTATTTACTCTATTGTGATGGTTATTCGTTTTACTTCAGTATGGTGAATGGTGTTATTTATTTCTTCATTATACTTGTTGCATGTTAATCAGACTTAAATTAAAATTTGGCAACTTATTTTTTTAAATACTAGGTGGTTAGTAATAATAAAATGTTTTCGACAGTGATGCTATTAACTGAGACAACTTGGCATTTTGAATTAATTTAATAAAGGAGTAGCTACCCGGTATTTAATTAGTCGGGGTGTCACAACTCTAAGATTAAAAATTATGAAATAAGATCAGGCAAGGACGCGTCTAGGCACTCTGGAAATTCTTTCAAAGGATACGCCTCTTCAAAATGAGGCCAAATCTACAAAAGTGTGTCTTCTAAATCACTTAAGGGAATGTGCTCAATTTCCTTGTCAACAAAAACATAATCGGGGTAGATCATGCCCAGGACAAAGACATATAGGAAATGCCACCACCTATAACATAAAAGGAAGTCAGAGGGTTCCTAGGCCAAGTACAGTTCATATGACGGTTCATCAACCAACTCACGACCATTTGTGAACCCATTTTCTAAATACTCAAAAAGGACTCACCTAAAGAATGGAATGCTCAAAGCCAATATGTATTCTAGAAAATACAAGATCACCTCACTCATCTATCGGTGCCAGTTCCTTCTCAGTCCGGACAACCACTCCTGCTCTATATTATCATAATCGACACGACTTTCGGAGCCATGTTAAAAAGATGTGACACCTCGCTCATTCTAATAATGGATGATCAATCCTTTACTAAAATAAAATAGGAATCTCATTTGGTTTATTCTTAGCATCACTGTCAAAAATATTTTAATTAATATTACCCTATTAGGCCTGGTGTCAAATTTTAAAATTTATTAACTTGTTTACACAAAATTCCCATTCATATAACCAACTATGCAAATAATAAAACCCACATTCATTGGCATAAATTAATTAACCGATAACTCTCGGTAAAAAGTCACAATATAATCCAACTAACTGAAAGGAAAACATCTGAATAAAATAAATACCAACTAACAGGGCGACATGCCATAAGTAACTCAAAGGTACCTCCTATATAAATCTCGAGGATAGAAGCATCTAATCAATCCCTACAGGCATCCACAGTTGTTGCATCACCATCTGACTAGAATGATGGTTAAGCCAAGCGTCTCTGTGGCTGAACACCTAAATTTTTTGAAAATATTTTGATATGGGTCAGAGCCCAAAACCTTTTAAAAATATTTTTCATACGTTTAAAATACATTAATAAATATGTTCTGCAATCTTTCATAATTAAATCGATGTCGCACTCTCATGAGATACCCCTCGCCCCTTATCTATAGTACACACCTAACACATGCATTTTAAACACCCTAATTACGCTACCCAACTAGTATCTCAACATTAATCTTAGTCCCATATGCTACCCTGTATCACACGTATACTTTATTTCACTTTAAATTCTCAGCTAGCTTTCACATACGCTTCATAATTAGAATCCTCATTTATAATTCATCACTTCATTTCGCATAACTTTATTCTAGTTATTAATTCAATATTTACACCTTAGTGTCATATATCCGTATATAATTACTTCACACTTATATACGTATTTACACATAGCATCCTCGAGTTGTCCTCTTAGATTCATATAAATTTACTGTTCATAATATCCTTTAATTCGCCTGTATATATATCAAAAAGTCTCTTGTAAGGACTCCTTATGGTGCAGACCCGGTACATACCTTTTTTTTAAATAGCAAAAAATGAATTTTTTGATGAAACTTCATGGATGTGATGTCCACAGTTACAATATCATCTCCAATTTTATTTATCAAAAAATTCAATAAAAAAACCTTTGAGATGAGGTGATATGTAAAAAATGGTATAAATATTCATTTTCAACCGTTGAACTATTGGGTTGGCGCCAGCCACTTTATTGATTAAATGTTTTAATGAAACTGCTTGGATATGATCTTTTCACTGTCGAAATCATATCCTTGAAATTTTATCAAAAACTTCAATAAAAAAGTGGGTGAGATGATCGCCAACATTTTAACGGTCGAAAATGCATATTTATATCATTTTTTTACATATCACCTCATCTCAATGTTTTTTTTATTAAATTTTTTGATGAAAATAATTGGAGACGATCTTCTCACCGTGGGGATCATATCCATGAAGTTTCATAAAAAATATTATTTTTTTACTATTTTTAAAAAAATGGTATATATATACAAAATCATACAAAATCACATCAAGTATACATACATATATGTCGCTCACTATATATGTATGGCTGCAATCCTTAGAGCATTACCTCACGGATGCAATACCTAGTATGCTATCAGGCACCGGGGATACACACCTCAACCTGGGCCACCTGGTCGAAATCACACCACCGAACCCAAATCGTAACGTAAACTGGAGGCAGTTATAGTTATACATCTATGGGTCATAATCATACCATATTACCCCACTGGACTCAAAACTCACATAGGGTGGTCGTGCGACAGACCTATGACCCGGGAGCCGATACTACACCTGCTGGTATTCGCCAGGATAGACCGCCCACTGCACACAACCTTCACCGACAACATCCACTAGAGTAGGTATGTTTCACATATATCAATCACACACAGATACATTCATACATATATATGCTATCAATATACCCGTACATGTCACTCGTAGCGCTAACCTATATTCTCCGAGTCTAAATTTGACTCCCAAATACATATGTAGTCACTTACTTTTTTTTATAGCACGATTATAGTTTATTCTATACACTAAGCCAGTCTCAATCCACCCCGTGCCCCAATCCCATCCGAAATTGTCATTCGAATCAATAAACATATTTTCGAGTGTCGTTCATCCTAAACGCTCCTAAATCCATACCCCAGTTTTACTCCCAACTAATCCCAAGGTAATAATATATTCCAAAAAATTCCAAAAGTCCCAAAGACCCTCTACGAACCTTCTAAAATAATTCGGATCCTAACCGAATCAATAACACATCAAAATAACTAACTTAGGCTGAGTAGGGCAACCGAATAGAGTCAAAATCCACAATTATAGGCCTATTTAAAAAATGCAGAAAAATCATATTCAAACATTATCCAAATCACCAATCCGACTTCAGATTTGGATTCTACACGAAAATTTGAGTCAGGAATGCGTTTCAATTTTTCTCAAATATCTTCCGAAAGTAATCAAAAAGAATATCTAAAACTCACCAAAGTGATTCTTCTCATTCCTCTCATTTTTGCCTATTTGAGTTTCATTTTGGTCTTTCTATTTGCTCTTCTTACATTTAAAATCAACCCTAACATACCTTACCATCAATATGCATGTTTTTGCATATAAATTGATCCAATAAATCATCTACAACATGGGATCCAACATTAATTATCCATAATTAATCCGCCTTAATTCTAATACCCCCTTTTCACTATTTTTCCAGATTTATAAATTTTAGATTACATTTATTTATCACAATTCAATTTCAGATTTCTCATCAAGATTTCACATTTTACATGAACCAAATTCTGATTTCACATGTGATAAATAATCACTTTTATTTATATAGATTCATCCCCAAAAATCCCATTTTTGTCATATGAATCCCACCTAAAAGTTCATATTTATTTTTCACCAATCATGATATGAACCAAAACACAACATATAATATCAAATCAAGTTAAACACTTGACTTAAAATTTGAGAAGAGTCTGAATCATTTGTTATGTGATGATTTTAGTCCAGAAATCCCTTCAAATTCCTCACAACTCTTGCCTATCTTGATCTCCCATTTGACTTTCCTTCACCTTTATCTCTTATCTCAAGCTTAGGTGATTTAAAATATGTCACTGGTTGCCTCACTCATCTAAAACCCCTTTATATTCTCCAAATCCCATTTTTAGGTTAAGTTATAATATTAAAATGACCCGAATACCCCCGTACAGGTCCCGTATTACTTAAATTATCGCCGAAACTCGATTACAAATTTTGGGTACCTAATTCTAACTATCTCGGCCCATCACGGATCATTCGTGCATTTAAAATCACCATCTGAGTTACGTATCATCAATTTACCATCTTATTCCTAACATGACCCCACACGCGCGTCTTAAATAGGATCTTATAAACCCGTTACTTTTACCCACATACGACGTAATATAAAATAATACAATTCCATTTATTTATGACACAAGTAAATATAATAACACATAAATATCAATCTAATATTCACTAATTAATATTTATTCAATTCACTTTATTTCTCAAATTAATTAAATTATGAGTACACGTGTAATTTAAATATTCCCCAAAATATGAGGTGTTACATATTTCCCCCCTTATAAAGGAATTTTTCCCCCCAAATTCGGATATGACTGGTACTAAAAACTTCGGATCCTTAACCACATGGCATCCTTTAGTACCCAAAATCAAATCATGATAACATTATGGTGCCTCCACTATACACCCGCTAATTGTACAATCCTGACCAAAGGCCTACTCACTATGTCCCAAGACTAATGACAAGTCTATTCAAATCATTTCATTCTAATATACTCCGTCATTCTTAAGGTCTCACCTTGATTACTACACGCAAAACTATAGCGAACCTGCTAAAAACGCTCCCATAAGATGAGCCTATACACCATTGACTTTATTGTTTCAATACTGGGGAAATGCCCCACTCTCTAAGTGCCAACTTCCCTTCTTGCCAAAATAATTTTTTAATATCTTAATCCATGTTGACGTACTTTAAATCACGTTTGGCCCGTGAAACTTGTTATCCCCCACCTTTAACTAATTAGAGAGCGAATGACAAGGTTTTCAACACAAAGCCTCAAAAGATGCCTTGCCAATAATAAACTGGTACGAGTTATTACACAAAACTCTACCAACGATAATTACTCCTCCCAATTACCCTAAATTTAAGAATATGCATCCTTCACATTCTTCAACATCTTAGTCATCCCTCCCATATACTCCTCGATCTACGGGTGATATGCCTTACTCAAAACGTAACTCCGTCCCCATTGCCTTCTGATAACCCCTATCAGAAGTGGGACCCAAGGATCTCACCCTCATCCAAAACAATGTTGTGTGGCACTATGTGGTGGCTCATTCTTTTTCTTTAATGAAATGCTAGGCACACCTCTCAATAGTGTAACTCACCCAAATTAGCAATGACTGCCCACCTCGATCAACCAATTCCATAAACCCAAAGGATATTTTGACCTTTCGACGAAGTTGGTAACCTAATGATGAGCTCTATCAGTCTGCATATCCTTTTCGTCACTGGAATCACCAAGTTTTATAAAATTCTGGTCTATCACCTCGTACCAACCCTTTTCTTTCTAACGAGTGGTGTAAGCGGAGACAACTTCGCTATATCTCATTTCACACCGATCCACATACTCATTACCCCACATTATGTAATACATCTTACTACCCTTCCAAGGGTACGCCCAAAATCGCGACCCACGCATATTCTCCAAAATAGCACACTTCTTGGGTCTTTTACATCTGGTAAAACCAACATCCTATTAATGCACAAGCCACCCTCAGAACTTGATTGAGTACGACTTCGATCTACTTTCCAAAATAGTTGGGATATTCCTTTGGCAAGGGCAATCCCTCGCCCTTGTCTTCATGGCCTTTCAACCCATCTCGGGTGTGATAGCTTTCCTTGCTGTATACATATCCTGACCATCTCCTTCCTCGAATGAAGTTCAGTCCATCTTACTATTCTAATTCTGCTTCTAACTGCCCCACAGGCATATGGCTCAACACATTTATTACCATGTCCCCTTATCTAAAAAAATTCTAGAAATTGAACTAACCAGGAAGCCCATACACCCTATATCCCATGCATATCAACTTATACATCATAGACGTAACATATATATATATATATATATATCTTAAACTCGGACCTGTATGCTCGGTGTGGCTTTACAGTAAGTGTACATTAGATTACCTTACTTATCGCGACTCAATCCTTCTCGAGATTTCCCCACCTATTAACTAGTGGTGCAAAAGTTCCCCAGCATTTCCTACACAGCACTACCCAACTCCACTAGCCTTATATAGTATAATATATCTTAGCTTGAACTGTTTTCTCCACACATACAATGATTAACGTTCAAAATCGATGCCCTAGTATCCAACAATGTCTCCCAACTCCCGACACACATAACCGGGGCACCCAAAATTCTATTCCTTCTTGTATAAGTCTAATCGTCCACTCCCACATCTTTAAAAGAGTCATAAATACGGTGCTCACACTATTAGTAAGTCCACAACACTAAATTGATAACGAGCTCAATCTCTCCACTCGATGGTAAGTCCTAAATCCCCTGAATTACATCGGTAAAGTCACTACGCAGCATGATTAAATATAACGATACAACTATACTCTCTGAAGTCTCCTATACAATATAAATATAAGCAGGCTCAACCATCTCTCAAGTGAGTCATCGCAAAACAATACATCCTACCTTGGAACAATAAATACGATAACCTTAACATCACAACCCACTTGAAAGTGCGAGCTTTTCTAGATCAAAGCTCTGATACCACTTGTTGGAGCAAGACTTTTCTGAATCAATGCTCTGATACCACTTGTTGGTGCGCGAGGCCCCCAATACTAAAATATTATTATTTCCTTTTTATGTAAACTCGATGCGAAAGCGGTGTGGTGGTTCAACTTTAAAACAACAAATTTTAATTTCTTAAACAAATTAAAATTACACCAAGTGAAGTAAAATTAATCAATTAATATATTCACTTAAACCAATTAATTAATCTAAGTCCTAGAATTTGCCTAAGTCATATTTATCAATATTAGTAAATTAGGTCAAACCAATTTTAGCAAATGACTTGAATTAAATAAACTTTACCCAATATTTAATTTAGTACCAAATTAAATGAGTGTGATGATTTAAACCAAATTTTATCTTGATTTATTCTAAACATGCGTTCTACGTTATTTTGCAAGATAAAATAAATCAATCACACTACGCCGCGATGTACGAGGAAAAACCCAAGACGGGAAACAACCTCGGACGGCCCTAGCCACAAATCCACTAGATACGGAATTACAAGTACAAGACAAATAGACTTACAACGCACGACTCGATCCCTCTCAAGCCTCGACGCTTCTTCTTGTAGACACCTCTTCCTAGCGGATAACCTTGGAACACCACCGCGGTCTCGGAATCCACCGATAGGACTTTCTATGGTCACCGTCACCCGAGCAAGGAGCCTTTCTCCAAGTGGGTAGAATCGCAACAAAACGTCTTCTTCTTTGATGGATGTAGAAGAAAACCAAAACTTCTCTTTGAAACGGAAGAGATAAACCGGTGCCAAACTCCAAGCAATTGATATGTATATATGTGAACTTGGATAAACAATATGGGTGTAAACTAGAGTGATAAGCAAATTTCTCTTTGAAAATCTCACTCAAAACTTGATCTTTTTCTCTTTTTAATTTTGCTCTCAAAACACTCTCTAAGAGTTTGTAAGATATGAAAAAGATTGATTATCAAAAGTGATTCCCGCACATATTAAAATCTGAAAAAGTTGGTTACAAACTTAGTGGGAAAGTGGGTGCAAAACTGCCAAAAAACTGCCAAAAACTGTTCCCGCCTGGCATCTCGTTCGAACGACATTTCGTTCGAACGAAATCTCGTTCGAACGAGACTTCTAACGACGTTCCATATTGAACGAACGAGACTTCTAACTACGTTCCATATTGAACTCGTTAGAATCTCGTTGGATATCTCGTTCGAACAGAAGGTTCGTTCGAACGACATATCGAACGACATTTCATAGGCCTATACTGGAACCTCGTTGGCAAACTCGTTCGAACGACATCTGGTTAGAACGAAAAAACTCGTTCGAACGACATATCGAACGAACTTCCAGAAAGTTTGGAAAAATCAATTTTTAGCCCAGAAAACTTTATAAACTTATTTTAAAGTTCTAATTAATTCTTTCTGAAAATAAAACACAGTTTTTATTAAACCTAACACCCAATAAAACTTGTTCCAAGCTCCTATATATATATAATTGCATTCATACCTTGGGGAGCATGGAACCATAGTTGATGATGTAGAAACGAGGCACGCAAACCGGCATATTTGATGAGGCTTTATACTCTTTGCCGCTACGTCTTCAACAAACACTTCATAGCTTGAGGGTATTACAATTACATTCTATCCTATGAATAAATGATTTTGTCCGGAATTGAGCCAACACTATACATGGACTCAATTGGAAATTTGTGTCCTTACACCACTATTTAACAAACCATCGCCAACCAGTCCATACCCAGGATAACATCATACTCGAATATCATATCTCTCTAAAATGAGTATATCTACAAAAACATATCCTCCAGTGTCCACACCCGCTTCTCTGCAGATGGAACCAAAGAGAGCCCCACTACGCAACGGTATATGTATACACACCCAATAATAATACCAATGTTACATCCACTAAACCTGTCTCACGCTCGAGTCTAGTGCGAACAAAATACTATAATGCACCTGTGTTGCGTAAAAGTTATGCCATTTATCCGTGAATAAAACTCATACTTTCAATTGCCAATATCACTAATTGTTTAAATGGTTCCTAGATATTACACACGTCTAAACTGAACCAATTTCTCCTTCGTATCCGCCTCGTCGAGCACGAAGTTCCCTAAACGTGTGAACTCTTTCTCGTACTCGTCCACTGTTCAGCCATTCTCTGGTAAGTCTAGAAACTTCCTTAGCATCTCTGTTTGAACAAAAAATGGAAAGAACTTGCAGTCGAACCAAACCCAATTTTTTTTAGTATTTATGGTATATCTCTCCTCAGATGCGGTGACTGACTCCCACCTCTGTAACGCTGCTCCTGCGAGCTTTAAAGTCGCAAAAAAATATTTTTGAGTGCCACTACACTCCACCGTACATAAATGCCTTTGAATGTTATCCTTCCATTGGCTATCTAATACCATGTTCGCATTTTTTTAAAATTCGATAGATGGACCTTCTGAAAGGCCCCTCCGACTCTCTCCCATACTGACTGCACTGGGTAAGTTTGAATTGGCGCCACCATCTGTTATGGCGGTGCTTAGGGGGATACTACTGCGCCTTAACAGTCATCGCAGCATTAACTGCCTGAGCAACCATAGTGGTGACCTTTGGTGTGATCACCGTCTCCTAAATACTCTACAGCTCAAACTGAGCATCTCCTCCTAATGGTCTTCGCGGGTCGTCCTCGACTGTTTGGCGTACGTAACCCAATCGAAGTCGTATAAGATTTACTTCAATTATACATAATAGCAGGAGAACGTAAATCGCAATATGAATCGACATTCCTAAGCATAGGGCTCTAAATTAATAAAAAGCAATGCTGAAAATGTAGTAAGTCCGCAAAGATCCTAATAATAGTATAAGTTGATACTCTGATACCATTTGTGACACCCTGCCCATTCTAATAACGATTGATCAGTCCTTTACTAAAATAAAACAAGAATCTCATTTGTTTCATTCTTAACATCACTGTCGAAAAAATTTAATTACTAATACCCTATTAGGCCTGGTGTCAACTTATTAACTTGTTTACATAAAAATTCCCATTCATATAACCAACTATGAAAATAAAACTCACACTAATTAGCATAAATTAATTAACTGAGATTAATTAATAGGTAAAAATTCACAATACAATAATCCAACTAACTAAAAAGAAAACATTTGAATAAAATAAATACCAACTAATTGGGCGATATGCCCGAAGTAACTCTGAGTTACCTCATATCTAGATCTCGAGGATAGAAGTGTCTAATCAATCTCTGTAGACATCCACAGCGGTTGCATCATCGTCTGACTAGAAGGATGGTTAAGCCAGACGTCCTTGTGGCTGAACACCTAAAAGTTTTGAAAATATTTTGATACGAGTCAGAGCTCAAAACCTTTTGAAAATATTTTTGCAACTGTTTAAAATAAATTAATAAATATTTTTTGCAATCTTTCATATTTAAGCCGGTGTCGCACTCCCAAGAGATACCCCTATCCCCTCATCTATAGTGCACACCTAACATATGTATTTTAAACACCCTAGTTACGCTACCACCCTGTATCACGTGTATACTTTGTTTCACTTTAAATTCTCAGTTAACTTTCACATTTGATTCATAATTATAATCCTCATTTACTTCACTTCACATAACTTTATTCTAGTTATTAATTCAATATTCACACCTTAGTGCCATATACCAGTATATATTTACTTCACACTTATATACATATTTACACATAACATCCCGAGTTGTATTCTTAGATTCATATAAATTTACTATTCATAATATCCTTTAAATCGCTCGTATATATAGTTGCACACACACATACACATATATACGTATATACAAATTACATTGAGACTACATACATATGTATCGCTCACTATATATGTATAACTGTAATCCCCAGAGCATTACCTCACGGATGCATACCCAAGTATGTTATCAGGCACCACGAATACACACCTCAACATGTGCCACCGAGTCAGAATCACACCACCGACCCACATCATAACGTAAATCGAAGGCAGCCATAGTCATACATCTGTGGGTCATAACCATACATGTGGCCATCCCTCCCCGGCCGGCGCGCATGAACGGGGTCTCACACCCTTCCTCGGGATGATTTGACCATCATCAATTTTGGGTGATGTATAGAGATAGAGTCACCAGCCTATTTTGCACAAAATAAGCAAAATAAATGTTGTAGCCTCGAGAAATCGACATAAAAAACATACTGATGCTTGCGAAACCAATAGTTCAAGGATTCGGGGACTAAGTTACAAAACGGGAAGGTGTTAGGTACCCATCACGCCCTTTAGGTCTCTTATGGACATGTGTTATTCTTCTTCTTAATAACTCCGCGAAGTGTGTGCGCGTGTATATATAAATGGAGAGTGGAATTACTCGACTCGCGCCATGGATAAAGGCGGAGTGTGGTCATCCTTAGGAGTGTTCCAAAAATAATAATCAAAATATTATTTGTGCATTTATCGGGTCACCGATCGTTTATAGATGACGATGGTGTAGGTTGGATGAGACTCAAGCATGAATTACAAATATATGATATAAAAATACTATATGAACATAATAGGAGAGGACTCGAATATCTAATTTTACCCGATACGCCTACGAAGCCTAAAAAGGCATCAAAGTCCACGTAGTTCGCATATAACACGGGGTGGGGTTTATCCCATAAATCCAACCAGGGACTTTTCTTATGCATGTGTGTGTGTATATGTGTGTAAAAAGGGATGTTTTAGTGTGAGAAAATGTAACGATAAATCCTCGTTTGGAATTTACAAGTAAACCCTCCTTTTTTTGTTTTTGTTTTTTTAATAGAAAGTATAGTATGTGCAATACTATTAATTAAAAAGTTGGATATTAGTATGTGCGACCTAATGGACTGCTAAAGTATGAATTAAGTAACTAATGCGAAAGTAAGAGAATTTAAAGAGAGAGTGAAAGATTTGGACCTTCTTTTGAATGCTTGAATTTAATCTTGAATGTAAAAGGGCTACTCTTGCAAGTGGATGAAGGTGATATGAGGAGAGGGAAGGTAATTTTCCAAATTGGGTGAGGAAAGGATGGAAATGGAATGTGGGGGAGAGGTTTCAAGATGGAAACCACACTGACTTCGAGATAATGTTGTTGAGATCACTAAGAGGGATATTTCTGAGGTTCCTTTTTAAGTGAGCTAATGCTTTCCTTATATAGGGTCAAGAGGGTGCCAATCGGTATTGTCCTTGTCTTGCCTATCAGCAGGAAACCCCAGACACACTACCAATCAGTAGGAAAATGGGCTTGTCATTTGGTAGATCTCTGCAGATTTTTCGAAAAAAATATCACAAAATGCAATCCGTAAGTCTGAATTGTGCACAGGATGAACCATTGGAAAAGGGTATTCAGAGCCCTTTAAGAATCCATTGGGTCGATCTTGGGTTTGAGAATTGACTGGGGTCAAACGGGGCTCGAAAGCGCCATCGATCTTTTAGACAAGAGGGAAACGAATCGTTCCTCCAAATCGTAAGGTCGATTTATTCATGGGATGAACCTTTAAAAAGGTTATGTAGGGACCTTCGATGTTCCAAAGAGCTTCGCTCGGTTTAGAGAGTTGACAAAGGTCAAACGGGGTTCGAAAATGCCCGGTGGCCCTTCAGAGTGAAACGGGTCATTCGTCCGTACCGTTAGGCAGATTAGTGAACGGGATGGACCGTTAGAAAGGGGATGCAGGGCCCTTTGAGAATCTAAAGAGCTACGCTCAAGTTGGAGAGTTAACTGGAGTCAAGCAGGGCTCGAGGATCACCCGATGTCCTTTAAATAAGTTTTTGAGGGAAAATTGATCGTTTGTTTGAACCGTAAGGTCAATTCGTGCATGGGGTGGACCATTAGAAAGGGGATTCACGACCCTTTAAAGATCCAATGAGCTGTCACTCAGGTGAGAAAGTTAATCGACAGTCAAACGGGGTACCCGAGAGCTCCCGGTGACCTCCAAATCAGTATTCGGAGTATGATCTAGGGTTTATGGTGAAAGAGGAGGTGCTAAAAACCTAATGAGATTCTTAGGGGAGGTCTTAAAATAGGGTGTCTATAGAGCCCCTCGACGGGTGAGCTTGGAACAAGTGAAGGTCGTCGAATAGACACCACATTGATGTTGGGAAATAGGGTGTTTAAGGTCAATTTTACGGACCAATGGGATGAGGGTGACCGATTTAACGGGTCAAGATTGATTCTGAGGACCTAAATATATGAGAATGATCGATGCAGTGGGTCAAGATTAACTTTTGAATTGGGCTGGGGATGACCAATTCTGAGGGTCAAGGTCTATTCTGAGGCCCTAAAATTGTAGTGACCAATTTCGAGGGCCGAGGTCAATTCTGAGGACCTAAAGTAGTAGCGACCAATTCTGCGAGTCGAAGTCAACTATGAGGAAATAAAGTAGTAACGACCAATTCTGTGAGCCAAGGTCAATTCTGATGACCTGAAGTTGTGATGACCAATTATGTGGGCCGAGGTCAATTCGGAGGACCTAAAGTAGTAGCGATCAATTCTGAGGGTCGAGGTTAATTATGAGGACCTAAGATTATAGGGACTGATTTTGCGGGTCGAGGTCAGTTATGAAGACCTAAAGTTTGGGGGACCGATTCTTTAGGTCGAGGTTAATTATGAGGAACTAAAGTTGAGAGTACAGATTCTGCGGGTCGATGTCAATTTTGAGGACCTAAGGTTATAGGGATCGATTTTACGGCTCGAGGTCAATTATGTGGACCTAAAGTTGTGTAGGAGATGAATGATTCGGGGTCGGGTCAGTTCTGAGGACCTAAAGTTGAGGGGACCGATTTTGTGAGTTGAGGTCAATTTCGAGGACCTAAGGTTCTAGGGATCCATTCTACGAGCCGAGGTCAATTCTGAGGACCTAGGGTTATAGGGATCGATTCTGGGGGTCGAGGTCAATTATAAGGACCTAAAGTTGAGGGGATTAATTCTGCATGTCGAGGTCAATTCTGTGTACCTAAGGTTGATATGAGGAGTTACTATCATGAGAATTTATCATTTGGGAGGGGAAATAACTTCGATGGGGAAGCCTTAAGGGATTTTGATGCAGGCGTATCTTAAAATTCTACTAGCCGACTGGCTTAGACTGGAGATTTTGCTGGGGAACTGGGAAGGTATTATTTTGCAATTCTGTTGGGGAAGTGTTTGATTTGAGATTGATATTCGGTTGAGGAAAAGTAGTAGACGTGGATACTGATGCAATGCTGTAAGGTTAGTAATTTTTGGATTTTTTTGGAATTTTTGTACAAAATTTGTAGGTGGTGCTGATAGGTAGGTTGGAGAGGTTGGCGTTCGACAAGGGCACGGACTCACGGGCTTACTTGGTAAGTGGAACAAGCAGGTGTCGACTGGTATGTACAGGGGTCTATCGATCGGCATGTCGCTTAGGTCCCTATAAAAAGGGGGCGATCCCTCCTCATTTTTCACACCTTCAAGTGCTTGGATTTTCTACTTTCTCTCTCTAAAAATCATTCCTAAGTCCTTTTCCTTTTAAGACTTCAAATGACGGATTTTTCTAATGAGGGATACGATGAGGAGTCACTGGGCATTGACGATTGGGCTGGCCTAGCGTGGCAGTCTAGGATGCCCCTTGCCTTAGTCAAAGAGAATGCCTTCGATTTTTTGAGCCGGTAGCTGACGAGCACTTCCTGGTGCGCGAGCCTGCACACCACCGTTCGTTTAGGGTGAAGAACCCTTGCGGTTATGTAAGTAGGGTGACTCATTTTTCTCTTTTTTCTTTGTGCTGATGGAATATTTTTTCTTCTTTTGCTTTGGCAGATTAATATATCTTATTCGAGCATGAGTTCTCGGGGAATGACTGGTTTAAAGGATGTTTAGGAGTAGCTCCCGATGGTGGTGCACTGTATGGTTTCTTCTCCTAGTTTTGGCCGTCTGACGCAGGCCTTGGATGAGACACCGCGTTTTACTGCAGTGTTGTGTGCTCTGGGAGAGAGGTGGTGGGACACTAACCACACCTTTCATTTGGGCTTCGACGAGATGAATGTTACTCCCATTGATGTTCACCAGCTGCTGGGGATTAACTGTGTGGGTGTTCAGATATAGGTGGATCGCACAGTGAGGGTGACGTTGGAGGCAGTTCAGGCAGCGCTGGGGGATGTGGGTAGGATCGTTTATGGGGGATCTATCTGCATCTCTTCTCTTGTGGAGGTGCTATTGAGTAAGAGAGTAGACATGAGGCGGCAGGTGATACAAATGTCCCGATTGTTCATTTTTCTTTTGCTTGGCGGAATTTTGGTAGCGATGAGTGGTGACATCATTCATCTCTAGTTTTTTCCGTTTCTGAGGACGATTTTTGACTTCCAGTTTTATGATTGGGGGAGTTGATTTTCGCATCCATTTATTCTTCTTTGGATGATTTTAGCTGATGATGTCGGCAGAACTTTACAAGGGCCACGTAACTTTTGGAGGTAACTTTGGACTTGTTTTCTTTTTATGTATTTTCTTGCATTCTTCTTTAGTTTCTTCATTGTTGATTCTTATCTTTTGCAGTCGTGGTTTTACGAGTTGATTGGGCACAGCGTGAGATTTAGCTTTGGAGGATGAGGATTTGGAGGACTTCTACCGGATGTTTCGGTGGCAGAAGTCCAACCGACCCGTCTTTATCCTTGATGGCGATACGACAGGTTTTGAATGCCTTGACGAGTGATCATGTTATTTTGTATTTATTCTGAGTTATTTCTTGGCATTTCCTTTCTTGCATGAATACTAATTCTTTATCGGGGATTGCAGGTGACCTTTTACCCTTATGGGACAGCTCCTCGGGATACGGGGGTGACGGGTATGCACGTACAGATACGGCGATTGACTTTGGGTACATCTGGTACCTAGGAAAAATAGTGGTGCGGTAGATTGTGGAGGAGGATGTGGTGGTCCCACCATTGGTTCCCCTGACGTACATAAGGAGAGTAAGGGAGATATATGATGAGGCCCGAGCGGCAGCATTGGTCAGTGAGCCCTACACGCTTTATACGGACACTGTGGCGGCTTATGATTACCTGGACTTTGTGATGAAATGGTTGATGCCCCTTGCATTTATGATTTAGAGAATGCCTCCGCCTCCTACGACTTCGAGTAGGGGTACTAGCAGGCCGCTGGGATCTGCCCACAGCATGGGGGTGATAGTTCGTTGCAGCAGCGGCAGAGGAGGACCCTATTATTCAGGTTACTCCCCTTCTTATAATTTTTGTTTGAGTAGCGGGGGGTCATTGAGTATGTCTCATCGTTCTAATGCGTCGGCGTCGGGGTTAATGGGGCTTACGGACGATGCTCTTCGACCTCAGGTATATTCTTCTTCTTCCCTTGTCTTGTTTCTTTTGATTCTCTGTTTGCTCTTTATTGAGTGATTGGCCCTTTGTTTTTGTTTATTTTCTTGCAGTATGTTCGGGTACCGACCACCTGGTTGAAGGATATTAAGGACTGGGTGGCCTCTGCGTTTGCTTACGTCTTCCTCGGATGAGGGATCGTGTTATGGGAGTGAAGGTTCCACCACTAGTCGTCGGGAAAACGCGTCCGCCGTAGAGGGTGAGGATTTTGAGAGAGAGAGTTGTTAGCTCAGGTGGAGTCCCATTTATTGTATTTTTCTATATTTCTTCTTTAACTTACGAGAATGTAATCATGCAATAACAATATATATATATATATGAAGGAGATGTATTTTATTTTTTCTTGCTTTAATGATTTATCCTACATGCACTTTACTTTTCAGCTGAGACTGCAAAGATGACAGGATGTTTATTTATTCAGGAAAGAGAGTAAATTAACTCAGGAAAATATTTATTTTGGAAATAATAAGTAAAAATGGATTTGAAAGAGAAATGACCCGGGGGGGGGGGGGGGGGGGGGTTCAAAGTAAGGATTTATTTTTGATAATTTGATTTTGACAAAATAGGAAAGATTGCATTATCCAAAATAAGGGGGTTACCGATTGACATATCCCTTGTCCTGCCAATCGACATATGGGTCAAGTCAAATCATTCTAAAGCTTTGATTGCACTTTTTTGCACTATTGTGGGGCTTGGAATTTTCAGATCCTTTGTTTTTTTGCCAAGTCTTTTGTGTATAAAATGAGAGTTAAGGAATGTGATTCTTCCACCCATAGCCATTTTCTTCTTCTTGCTTTATTATTCCTAAATGGCCCTTCCGGTGCATGCAAAACTTTTCTCTTACCTTGATGTTCTAGAGTCCATTTGTTTATATAATGTGGACTACAAGGCTTTCAACCTACATCGAGTCTTTCTGTGTCATAATTGAGCTATTAACTGGAATATGCTAGTGGCGGCGGTACAATTCTGGTACCTCGAAGACCATGTCTTCCATTTCGGCCTAGATGATGTCCGTCTGACTTATGAAGAATTCTCGTCAATGTTGGGGATCAACGCCAGTGTTGCGATAGCTATGCATGAATTTTCTCATTCTTTATGAGTGTTGTTAGCAGAGTTGCTTCGTGTTTCCCCTTCGGCGGATCAACCATTAGTTACTGGGGGATAATTTCCCTTCGGACTGTTATACACTCTATGTGCTTGAGGGATTTTAATGACGCGGGCTATGCCAAAGTTGTTTCCTTGGGCCTTACTTCTAGGCTTTGATAGTGACATGGGACTTAATGGTGGATTCCCAATTGGCTGTGATTACACTGTGGATGTCTTACCTTTATAGTCCTACGACGGTGATACAGACTGAGACTCTGAATAGTCTTATCTCTTGGAGAGAAGGTCGATTTGATTTTTCTAAGGGCAGCCCGATGATGTTGTTCATGTGGCTTGCTGAGAGGTTCCGTCTAGCGGCTCCTCTTAAGTACCCCTTGACTGGTGCGCCCAATTACTTTGCTTGGTACTTTATCACTTTCGTCCCATCTGTAGAGAACTGGGTCAACCAATTTGTGGAGTATGGAGCTCGGTGCTTTCATTGGTCGGTTCCATGGTGGGGAGAATTGCAGTCTGTTATAGAGATGAGAGAGTATCGGTACGCGCAGTTAGTTGGCCTACGACAAACTTCGTTATATTTCCCTTGGAGACTTCTGTGCCAGGTTAAGTGGGAGCAAATTGTGCCTCCTCGCACACTAGACTTCTTTCTGGTGAAGGACCTGACTGAATCTCGGTGAATGATGTTGGGTTCTTTATGGGAGAGTCATCGGCCATATATCCGTCCATATCAATCTGTAGGACGGTCTGGCATGTGTCCGGGGACTATATGAAGTGGTTGTGGAAATAAGTAGTGGAGAAGATCCTCACGAAAGAGATCGGGCCAGAGGTGGTTTGTTCTTTTCGACACTGTGGAAGGGTGGGGGTAGTGGGTCTTTTCAGACTGGTCAGGGTGTACCACTCAATGGAATGCATTCAGAATATTAACTAGACAGGGGAAACGTGGGGAACTTCGAAGGCTGATGATGATGCAATTGGGTCTTCTGGCAATTGTGGATAGGATTTTGTGAAGCTGAGGATAATTTGAAACTTTTGTGAAGCTGAGGATAATTTGAAACTTTTGTGAGGCTGTGGTGATTTTAGTGTATTGTGTTTTGGGGTTTATGTTTTTGGGAATAATTTTTGTGTGGATTGATTTAGGGTTAGGTTTGTTTTAGGGATAGTTTTGTCATTAGAGAGGAGTGGTTGGTTTGACTCCCTTCGCTGATACTTCATGTAAGATCGCCGTATTCTTTAATCAGAAATAAAAGTTGATTTTAGCATATTTTGTTGTGACTCTTGATGAGTTTTTCATGTGAGTTATCTATGCCAATCACTAAGGCATACATAATCCTTTTATTCATGTAAATTATAAAATAAACATCCATTCTCGGAGGTTAGAAAAGAATCGCATTTTGTGAAAAAAAGGGGATCGTGCCCATGTAAGGTGTGTGAGGTTACTACATACCTTTGAGTTTTGGAATTTTTTTTGTGAATTCTATTTTGAAAGAAAAAAGGTTTTTTTAGAGGATCAGGCCCCGCGTAGTTCTGGGTAGAGAGAAATGAAGAGATTTTATTTATTTTTTTAGAATAGAAAAGGGGATGAGAGGAGTCGTAGCGCGCTGGGATTTTGGACTAGAATTATAACTTTTTGAGGTGGTCCAGGTTGATCGGATGTGCCATACCTTCTCCATCGAGGTCTGCGAGCATAGCGGCGTCGCCTGGTAGGATCCTCTTCAGTATGTAGGGGCTGCTCCAGTTCGGCTTGAATTTCCTTTAGGGGTCCCAAACGGTTTTTATGATCTCTTTCATGGCAAGGTCTCCTTATTGGACAACACGATCCTTGACTCTTCGGTTGAATGATCGTGTTATTCGACGATGGTACCGTTGTATGTGGTATAGAGTTTTCAGTCTCTTTTCATCCAAAAGTGACAGTTCGTCAAAGCGGCTATGATGTCAGTCTTCTTCGCTAACTTTTCTCTCGAGCATGATGCGTAAGGAAGGTATTTCTAGCTCAACGGGTATAACTGCTTCCATACCGTATGCCAGACAATAAGGGGTAGCCCTAATAGATGTTTTGACTGAAGTGCAGTATCCCAAGAGGGCGTAAGGGATCCCGTCGGCCTAATCTCTACAACTCTCAGTCATCTTGATGATTATGGTATTGAGACTTTTATTGGAAGCTTCGACGGAACCATTAGTTTGGAATCGACAGGGAGAAGATTTGTGTCTCTGAATCCCATTCTCGTCGACTAATTATGTGACCTCGGCTTCAAAGTGTAACCCATTATCTGATACTAGCTTGTGAGGAACCCCGTATCGACAGATGATGTTCTTTCTGATAAACTTGGCTAGTTTCTTGGCATTCAACACTACGTATGACTCAGCTTCGACCTATTTGGTGAAGTAATTAATGGCGGTTAGGATGAACTCATGACCATTTAAAGATTTACGTGTGACGTTCCCTATGATGTCACTACCCCAGGTAGAGAACGACTAGGAAGAAGTCGTGTTGTATAATTCTCGAGGAGGTAAGTGTTGGAGGTTGGCAAACTGTCGGCATTTAAGGCATCTTTGGACATAGGCGATGCAATCCTGAACCATGATATTCCAATAGTAACCTTGATGAATGATTTTCTTAGCAAGAATATGACCGTTCATGTGGGGTCCGCATTCCCCACTATGGATCTTCTGCATAATTTCTTCAACATCAGCACATGCAATGCAGTGCAAATGGGTTCCATCGATGATTCTTTTGAATAGTGCTTTGTCACAGATGATATACTAGGCAACCAGTTTATGAAGGGTCACACGGTATTTTTTATTGGCATTTTAGGGATACCTACTGTGTTTGAGGAGGTGCCAAATGTCATAGTACCACAACTCGACCATATCGAAATCTTCCTCGGTGATGAGCTCAATGTGGTAGCAGTGGATTGGCATAGCTTATTTTTGGACTAGGAAATGGGCCATTATTATTCCCTCGGGCATGTTGACCATGGAGGCTAGGGTAGCAAGGGCATCGACTGAGTTGTTCTTTGTACGAGGCAGGTAGTGGAAGGTGGTATCTTAGAACTGGGAGGCCAGCTCTTCTAGGTGGGCGCGGAAGGGTAAGAGCTTTTCGTCTTTAACTTTCCATCTTCTAAGGACTTGGTCGATGATGAGGGCAGAGTTCCCATAGACATCTAGGTGTTTGATACCTTTCTTGAGGGTGACTTTGAGGCCTACAGTGCATGCCTCATACTCGGTCATATTATTGGTGAAAGGGAAGTATAATTTTATGGCAACGGGAGTGTGAGAGTCATCAAGGGCAATCAGGAGTATCCCAATACCGTATTATTTCTTATTAGCAACGTCGTCAAAGAACATTTTCCATCTGAGGACTTCTTTAGAGGTGCAGAGAATATTCTTATCTGGGAATTCAGAGACCCAAACATCGGCTTCTTCCATAGGGTAGTCAGCATTTATACATAGACTAGTCGGAGATGGCTCTCCCTTTCATAGCTTTCTGCATGATGTAAAAAATATCAAAATCGGCTAGCAAGATCCACCATTAGGCCATTCGACTGGATAGGGTGTGCTTTTTTAGCAAGTACTTAATGGCATCTATACAGGACACTAAGGTAAGAATGTAATGCCGTAATTTTTGAGTGACCCAGACTAAGACGATGCATGCCTTCTCCATGGTAGTGTAGTTGACTTCGTACCTGGTTAATTTTCGATTGGCATAGTAAATGGCTCTTTCTTTTTGGGATTCTTTAATATACTTGGCTATCGAAGCCCCTGTTGTACCTGTTGCGGTCAAGTATAAGAGGAGGAGGATACCTAACTGTGGAGTCATAAGCATCGAAGATTGGGTAAGGTATCGCTTGATTATGTCAAAGGCTTCTTGGCAGGCCTCATTCCAAAGTTTATTAGAATCCTTTTGAAGGATTTTGAATATGGGCTCGCAGATAGAATTCAGTTGGTTGATGAACCAACTGATGTACTGAAGTTTACCCAATAATCCTTGGACTTCCTTCTCTATCCGTAGTGGTGGCATTTCAATTATGGATTTCAGCTTGGCAGGGTATGTTTCGATTCCCTTCTCGCTAACCATTAATCCCAAAAGCTTACTGTAAGGAAACAAATTTCCAATTGAGTCCATATGTAGTTTTGGCTCAATTCCGGACAAAAACATTTATTCATAGGAAAGTATGTAATTGTAATACTCTCAAGCCTATGAAGTGTTTGTTGAAGACGTAGCGGCAAAGAATATAAAGCTTCATCAAATGTGCCGGTTTGCGTGCCTCGTTTCTACGTCATCAACTATGGTTCCATGCTCCCAAGGTATGAATGCAATTATGTTTATATAGGAGCTTGGAACAAAGTTTATTGGGTGTTAGGTTTAATTAAAACTGTGTTTTACTTTCAAAATAATTTAATTAGAACTTTAAAAATAAAATATATAAATTTTCTGGGACAAAAATCGAATTTTGTAAAAATTCTGGAAGTCGTTCGAAATGTCGTTCGAACGAGTTTTTTCGTTCGAACCAGGTTTCGTTCGAACAAGTTTGCCAACTAACTTATACTGGTCTGTCGTTCCAAATGTCGTTCGAACGAACTTGTTCGTTCTAACGAGGTTTCTAACGAGATTCTAACGAAGTCCATTCTGGTGCGTCGTTAGAAGTCTCGTTCGAACGAGAGTTCGTTCGAACGAAATGTCGTTCGAACAGACTGTTAGGCGGGAACAGTTTTTGGCAGTTTTTCACCCACTTCCCCACTTGGTTTTTAACCAACTTTTTCAGACTTTATCTTGTGCGGGAATCACATTTTCCAACTTAACTTTTCCAACCTTGTTTATCTCTTAGAGAGAATTTGAGAGCAAAAATTGTTTAGGAAAATGTTCATGTTTTGAGTGAGATTTTTAGAGAAATATTTTCGTCACTCTAGTGTTTACACCCAATTGAGTTTATTCCAAGTTCACATATACATATTAAATTGCTTGGAGTTTGGCACCGGTTTTCTCTACACCGAATTGAAGAGAAGTTTTGGGTTTTGCTTCTACCTCCCACGAAGAAAGAAGAAGTGTTTCTATGTTGATTTACCCACACGGAGAAAGGCTCCATGTTCGGGTGACGGTGACCATATAAAGTCCTATCGGTGGATTCCGAGACCGCGGTGGTGTTCCAAGGTTATCCGCTAGGAAGAGGTGTCTACGAGAAGAAGCGTCAAGGCTTGAGAGGGATCGAGTCAGTCGTTGTAAGTCTATCTGTCTTGTAATTGTAATTCCGTATCTAGTTGATTTGTGGCTAGGGCCGTCTGAGGTTGTTTCCCGTCTTGGGTTTTTCCTCGTACATCGCGGCGTAGTGTGATATTGTTTATTTTATCTTGCTTCATAATTTAGAACGCATGTTTAGAATAATTCAAGATAAAATTTGTTTTAAATCATCACACTCATTTAATTCGAACTTTAATTAAATATTGGGTAAATGTTGTTTAATTCAAGTCATTTGCTAAAATTTGGTTTCGCCTAACTTGCTAATATTGACTATCATGACTTAGGCAAATTCTAGGACTTGGTTTGATTTAATCGGTTTAAGTGAATATGTTTAATGGTTAATTTCACTTCACTTGGTTGCAATTTTAATTTTGTTTCAAGAAATTAAAATTTGCTGTTGTTGTTTTCAAGTTGAACCATCTCAACGCTTCCGCATAGAGTTTTTACATACAAAGGAAATTACTTGCGCTTAGAAATTGGTATCAGAGCCAAAGCGATAAATTATTTCGTTAACGATCTTTTAAAATAATTTTTGGCTAAAATGGATTTTTCCCCATTTTCAAAATTTCCTATTTTCGATGGTTCAAACTACGCGTATTGGAAAGCGCGAATGAGATCGGCACTAAAATCTATCGACGAAAGAGTTTGGATGTCTGTTGTTAACGGGTGGTCCCCACCAACTTATTTAGTTGAAAATGAACGTGTTATCAAACCCGCCGATAGATGGACTGAAAATGAGTTTAAACTTGCTAATTTCAATTCCCGTGGTTTAAATGCTTTGTTTAGCGCTGTCACACCGGATGAATTCCGCCGTATTATGACGTGTGAAACTGCTAAAGAAGCTTGGGATATTTTACAATTAACTCATGAAGGAACTAGTGTCGTTAAAGCTTCAAAACTCCAAAACTTCACCACTCAATTTGAAACTATCAAAATGAATGAAAAAGAAACTTTTGATGAATTCTATGCTAGACTTTCTGATATTGTTAATTCATATTTTAACTTGGGAGAGAAAATACCTGACGACCGTGTTGTAAAGAAAATTTTAAGGTCCCTACCCGATAGATTTATTCCTAAAGTGACCGTTTTAAACTTTACCCACTTTAGCCTCGACGAAATTAGAAGAGCTTGTAGGTGACTTATGAAATAGCGTTGCTAAAGCCGTTTATTGAAAATAAACTATTTAAGAAACTCCGAAAAGTTTGTTGAAGAAACTCTTTACTTAAATCAAACTGATTTTGAACACAAGATGTGTTAACAAAATTATGTACGAGATTAGGACAAGATTTGATAACAAGTTTTAGTAAACAGTTTAAAATATTTTAAACTCAGCACACATCAGAATGGGATGAGAAAATGTAGAAATATCAATACTCAGGATTTTTTACGTGGTAAAACCTCACCCTTGAGGAAACATCCACGACTCCTTCTACGGAGTAACACAAAAAATTCACTAAAACAAATATGTGAGTTACAATCTATTTAACTAACATGCACACAATAACAAATCTATACAAGTTCAGGATTGTACCCTCTAGCGTCCTTAAACTTTTCTGCAGATCTTGATTGTTGATGTAGTCTTATCAGTTTGTCAACTCTTCCTTTGTTTCAGCACGTTACGTCGACTTATGTTCACCAAATCTTATAGCCAACACTTTCAGTGTATGTAGTGTGTTAAGTGTTTGTGCAGTGAATCCTATTCACATGCATGAACTCACACACACTTAGATTTACAAACAGTCCTATACAAATTACATATAAAGTCTATATGCAGTGAGTTTGTTATTTTTCTTTCTTACAAAACCAAAAACCTTTTTACCTTTCAATATAACCCAGATTCCACGGAGATCTTTCTTAAGAAATCGGTCAAGACCTTTCTCAATCTCTTTTGAAAATATTTAGGAGATTGAAAACCCTCCAAGGGCGAATCCAACTAGGTCAGGTTAAGTTTTGTAAAAATAGAAACTATAAAACATTTATTGTTGATTCTGAAGTAATAAAATGTTTTAACAGAAAACAATCAACAATGTACTTCTCAAGATGAGAAATAAAATGCAACTAAGTGTATTATGACATGAAAAACTTCAGATCTATGATTTCTATTGAATCAGAAACAAGATCTGAGTAGGTGTCTAAGTTGGAAATAAGATTTTATGATCACAAGGTTACAGCAACCCAATATCACTCAACTCGAACTCTCATAAACTCAAGAAACACTAAAGATGGTGTTTATTTGGTTATGGTGTTTTTTTGGAGAGGTAAGTGGTTTAGGTTGGAGAAGGTTTAGACGAAGTTAGGGTTTCAAACTTGACTCTCTGGTTTCTCTCTCTCTCTTCTCTCTCTTTATTCTTTCTCTGAGAATTTTCAAAGTAGCAAAAGCTTTCGAAGGCTGAGATGAGAGTCCTTTAAATAGCAAGAGGAGAAGGTTCCAGACTATCGTTCAAAAACAACGGCTGAGATTGAGTCAAGCTTCTTTGACTTCAATCCAAGGGCTCACAATAGGCGGTGGATTAAACAGGCTGTGATTGGCTTAAAGATTTACACGGGGATTCACTCAGGCGGCATGCAGGCCATTGATAAGGGTTGATCCAAGGGCTGTAAACACGCGAAGTTTTATCTCTGTAAAGAAACACAACTCTGGCCAATCAGAGAGCAGCAAGTGTTGGCCATAGAATGAATACAAACGCGCGTCCAAAACTAATTACAAAGCCAACCCTGGAGTCTCTGGCGCTTTTGGTTTCTACCCAGAGTAACTTAAGGCCAAAAATCACAACAATACATATTTAGATATTAACCCCAAAACTTTTTAAATCAAGTTTTAGTTCAATAAAACCTTAATTAAAAGATGTTTAAAATTCCCAAAAAATTAATAAAAATCAAATTGAGGGATTTAAACACACTCACCACATTAATACACATAAAGGTGCAATATGATATGCAAAAAAATAAGTTCTAAGTGTGTGAGTGATGGATATAGTCTCAGGATCATGACAAGATGAATAGAAGAAGAAGCAAAACAATCTCTGAGGCTCTTTGGTTTCTAGGATGGACACAATTTTGTCACAATTTCCAAACTAGATGAGCTCTTGTACAGTCTAGACTCAAATGAGTCAAAAGTATAAGGGCTTCAACTTACAAACCTATGAACTAGATATGTTTCCCTCTAAAACTGAAAAGAAAATTGAAAAGGGCATTGCTTTAAAAGCCCGAAAAGAGGTCAAACAAGTAGTAGAGAGCGATAGTGATAGTGACTCGGAAGACATGGCTTTATTTGCTCGTAAATTTAGAAAATTTCTTAAATTTAACAAAGATAAATTTAAAAATAATTTTAAGAAATTCGAATCTTCTAAGCATGGCAAAGGCGAAAAGATTTCTAAAGCCGAGAAAATCTCTAAACATAGTAATGAACATTTAGATTGGGACGAGTCTGATAAGTGTTTTGGTTGTGAAGGTTATGGCCATAGGGCGTTTGAGTGCCCCACTAAACTAAGGAAAGAGGGTAAGCGACCCGTTTCATATAATGCGACCCTTAGTGATAGTGATAAGGAAGAGAAGCCCGATTCCCCCACTAAGAAAAATTTTGTGGCTTTTATGGCTAGTCATGTGAGTGATAGTGAGAACTCATCGATTGATGAAACAATAGCACATGCCACTTCCAAGGTCATTGTACATGATTCTCTTGTTTTTTATGATAGTGAGAGTAAAGAAGAAAGAGAGAGTGAAAATGAAGAAGAGGTTAATGTGAGTGAACTTCAAAATTCTTTTCAAGAACTTTACAAAGAATCTATTAAATTGAAAAGAGCTAATTTGAAGTTAGAAGCTAGTTTAAGAGAGAGTGTCAAGGTCGTTGATGAAAATGATTTAATAGAAGACCTTAGGACACATGTGAGGACTCTTCAAGAGAAGCTTGAATATGTAGAAGGCGAAAGAGATAGCCTTAGGGGTTTGATGGAATCCTTAAAAAAGGAGCTTCTTGCTTTTGAAGAGCGAAATGTTTTACTAGAATCTAACATTGTAGAATTGGAAAATAAATTAAAAGATTCTAGTAATGTCAAATTTGATTTGGAGTGTCGTTCGGCAAAACTAGATAAAATGTTAGGAACGATCCAAATTAAAAATGACACTTGTGGTTTAGGCTTCAATACTTGTAATGAATTTACTCATAATTCCCAAACCAATGTTTTAGGAGAATCAACTAGGAATACATTTAAAGATCACTCCTTAAGTAAATCTTTTCGACATGTTCTCACTTGTACACCTTGTGGTCGACAAGGTCATCTTAGGAAATTTTGTTTTGATCTTAAACGAATTCCTAGAATACCCCATAGTAAAGTAACCATGGTAGTTAAAGCTCCTACACCCCAAGATAGTCATTCTTCATTAATTTGGATTAGGAAATCTGACTTGGTTGCCTTGAAATATAGGTTTTTTTATTCTCATTTACTGTCACATGCTTCCTCCCTTGCTAAATCTAAAGGATGAATGTGTTAGTGTTTGCATACTTTAGCGTTTGTACGTTATGCTATATTCTCATGCTAAATGTATGCTTGTTTAGTCATTTTCTAGTCATAGCCTTATTTCATATCCCATGCTAGAAATTATGACATGTTTATCTTTTTGTATTATATTTTTGTTTGAATAAATTGAACAATATAAAAAGATTTTTATTTATCATTTGTATTTAATTTATTTCATTTAAGCTTCATGAAAAATACAAATGATTTTTGTTTATCCTTTTGAGTATATATACTTATTTTTGGTGAAAAATGTTAAAAACTCAAAAAGATCTTTTATGTGTGTATTTTAGTTTGACACACTTTAAGTGGCATATACTTGTGTTTGAATCCCTCCTTTAACGCTCCCATGTGGCTAGAACTTTTGGTTTAGATTTTCAATCCTTAAAATGTTCTTTACCATGCTTTATATGGAGTAGTTGGATTTTGTGTTGTTTAAATGGATTCTATTTTTATATGCCTCTATTCACACATGCACGAGCTCTTTGAAATCTTAATGTCACATGTTATATTTGAGCTTTTTGAGGTGTTCTCCTACCAATCTAGTCATCTACATATCTATGACCTAGGAGGACTAGTGCATGTCAAAATCCATTGCATGTGAGATTTGTGTGAAAAATGTAAACATGATAAATAAAATGTGCACGGGGAAGGGCTCCGAAAGGATGAATTAAATCCTTTGCGATAGTAAGCCACCGTTTATAGGATCTAAAAGAAATACGTGATCCAAAGGCCTAAAAACAAAATATTTGGCATTAAAAAGAAAACAATTGCCAAGGCTTATGTTTGTTTGATATATTCATTTAAAAGCAAAAGAATATATATGCTTATTGAGGTAGAATTGGATGGTATATCAACGGTTTGCACAATGTACGTTTATCCTAGTTGTCTTTAATGTCATGACTCTATTTGGTTTATAGAATCATCATCATGCTAGGCTTGTATGCATTGTGTATGTTTGTTCATTGAGTTCAATCTTCATATTGTCACATGAGGTTATATTCAAATGTGATGGAGTTTGCAATCAAATGAGAACTCCGTGAATGTTTATTAAGTGTTTGGGTCTAAATTTAATTGTTGCTAGTTCACACCCCTACACTTCTGTTTCCATATGACACATTTTTGCCATACGAGTGTGAAAACTTATTGTATTTTGTGTTATATGTGTGTTTATATCTCTCTATATATATGCAAGTACTCTATTGGTATATTTATAGTCTATATATATATCTGATATTTGTTTGTCTTTGCCTTGCTTTTATTGCCCATGTGCTTTCATGTCTTATCACTTTAAGCTTCAACATGCTGTTTATTAGTTCTTTATCCTTTGCCTATTCCTGAACAAAAAGGGGGAGAAATGATAGGGGGAGTAATGGTATCTTATCCTATTATTATCGTATCTTAGTTTGAGGGAGATTTATCTTAGGGGGAGACGTCTTTCTAAGTATTTCATTCGTTTGATAAAGGGGAGAATTAATTTAGGGGGAGTAATTAATTAATTGCATTTAATACTTTGATATTCCCTATGCATTTAATGAGTTTGCTTAAGTGTGCATGATTTCTTCTAAAGCGGCATTGTTTAATGGCAAAGTGTTTGATCCTTGGGTTGAGTCAAGTTTGGGTGGGTTATGTTTTGAGTCTAGTGAGATTGATGGCCCTTTAGGATTTTTGTTTAGTTTTTGTCCCGGAATAGCCAAAGGGAGAGATTTGTAAGGACACAAATTTCCAATTGAGTCCATATGTAGTTTTGGCTCAATTCCGGACAAAAACATTTATTCATAGGAAAGTATGTAATTGTAATACTCTCAAGCCTATGAAGTGTTTGTTGAAGACGTAGCGGCAAAGAATATAAAGCTTCATCAAATGTGCCGGTTTGCGTGCCTCGTTTCTACGTCATCAACTATGGTTCCATGCTCCCAAGGTATGAATGCAATTATGTTTATATAGGAGCTTGGAACAAAGTTTATTGGGTGTTAGGTTTAATTAAAACTGTGTTTTACTTTCAAAAAAATTTAATTAGAACTTTAAAAATAAAATAAATAAAGTTTCTGGGCCAAAAATTGAATTTTGTAAAAATTCTGGAAGTCGTTCGAAATGTCGTTCGAACGAGTTTTTTCGTTCGAACCAGGTTTCGTTCGAACGAGTTTGCCAACTAACCTATTCTGGTCTATCGTTCGAAATGTCGTTCGAACGAACTTGTTCGTTCTAACGTGGTTTCTAACGAGATTCTAACGAAGTCCATTCTGGTGCGTCGTTAGAAGTCTCGTTCGAACGAGAGTTCGTTCGAACGAAATGTCGTTCGAACGCACTGTTAGGCGGGAACAGTTTTTGGCAGTTTTTCACCCACTTCCCCACTTGGTTTTTAACCAACTTTTTCAGACTTTATCTTGTGCGGGAATCACATTTTCCAACTTAACTTTTCCAACCTTGTTTATCTCTTAGAGAGAATTTGAGAGCAAAAATTGTTTAGGAAAATGTTCATGTTTTGAGTGAGATTTTTAGAGAAATATTTTCGTCACTCTAGTGTTTACACCCAATTGAGTTTATTCCAAGTTCACATATACATATTAAATTGCTTGGAGTTTGGCACCGATTTTCTCTACACCGAATTGAAGAGAAGTTTTGGGTTTTGCTTCTACCTCCCACGAAGAAAGAAGAAGTGTTTCTATGTTGATTTACCCACACGGAGAAAGGCTCCATGTTCGGGTGACGGTGACCATATAAAGTCCTATCGATGGATTCCGAGACCGCGGTGGTGTTCCAAGGTTATCCGCTAGGAAGAGGTGTCTACGAGAAGAAGCGTCGAGGCTTGAGAGGGATCGAGTCAGTCGTTGTAAGTCTATCTGTCTTGTAATTGTAATTCCGTATCTAGTGGATTTGTGGCTAGGGCCGTCTGAGGTTGTTTCTCGTCTTGGGTTTTTCCTCGTACATCGCGGCGTAGTGTGATATTGTTTATTTTATCCTACTTCATAATTTAGAACGCATGTTTAGAATAATTCAAGATAAAATTTGTTTTAAATCATCACACTCATTTAATTCGAACTTTAATTAAATATTGGGTAAATGTTGTTTAATTCAAGTCATTTGCTAAAATTTGGTTTCGCCTAACTTGCTAATATTGACTATCATGACTTAGGCAAATTCTAGGACTTGGTTTGATTTAATCGGTTTAAGTGAATATGCTTAATGGTTAATTTCACTTGGTTGCAATTTTAATTTTGTTTCAAGAAATTAAAATTTGCTGTTGTTGTTTTCAAGTTGAACCATCTCAACGCTTCCGCATAGAGTTTTTACATACAAAGGAAATTACTTGCTCTTAGACTTACCTTTCGTGATGCCAAAAATGCATTTTAGTGGGTTTGAGTGCATTTGGTATCGCCGTAGTCATTCGAAGAACTTCTAAAGGGCGGGAATGTGACCTACATGAGTCTTAGACTTAATAATCAGGTCGGCTATGTAGACTTTGACCTTTTTATATATCAAATCATGCAAGATGGTTATGGTAGCCCTTTGATAGGTAGCCCTAGTGTTCTTGATCCCCAATGGCATGACAGTGTAACAAAAAGTTCCCCAGGGGTGATGAATGCAATTTTCTCTTGATGATCAGGGTGCATCTTGATCTGGTTGTATCCGGTGAATCCATTGACGAATAACTTGAGGGTGTGGCTGGCTCTATTGTTCACAATCATATCGATGTTAGGTAATGGGTAATCGTTCTTCGGAGATGCTTTGATCAAATCCCGGTAGTCGACGCACATGCAAACTTTTCCTACTGATTTCATCATAGGGATGATATTAGTGAGCCATGTGGGATATTCGATCACACAGATGAAGCCTACATTCAACTACCTGACTACTTCTTCTTTGACTTTATGCGACCATCCGGTGTAGAGCTTTCTTAGCTTCTCTTTCATGGGCTTGTATTCTTAGAATATCGACATCACATGCTGAGTTATTTTGAGATCGATGCCAGGCATGTCATCATAGGATCATGCGAAGACATCCACAAATTCTTTCAATAACTATTCGAATTGCGCGAGCTCATGCTCAATAAGGGTGGACTCTTTCCTAATCTCGTGTTGTTGGCCACTAGAACCGAGAATGATAACAAAATTTTCATCCTTATTAATTTGAACGTGGTTATGTCGTTTGTTATTACCCTTATTAAGATCAATTAAGAATTTTTCATTTGCAAAATCATCATCATCAAGGTTTTGATTAGAATCAAGACAATTAATGTAATACACAACAATATACTCAGAATCCTTATCATTTTCACTCTTAGGAAAAGCAGCATTGAGAATCTCGTCAAATGAGTCTCAGTCCGAACTGTAAACGAATCGGATTCAAACTGAAAAAAGGCAAATCCAAATCTATATCCGTTTATGTTAAACGGATTCGGATCCGATTCGATTATCCGATTATCCGTTAATGTTAAACTTGATTTGCAACATTTTTATTTTCAACTCTTATTTCATAAATTTATTTTGCAAATGTTCCCAAAAAAACAGATAATGAAATAAAGAACTATTATAATATATATTTAAAATATTATTAAATACAATATATATTAAATAAAAATATTATATATATATTAAAAATATTAATCAGACCGAATTATTAAGGGATCGGAGTATATCAATCCAAATCTGCTCCATTTAATAAACGGGTAATCGAATAATCGGGTAACCGGAAATCGGATTTCAGACATAATCCATATCCGATTAAATTGATTGGATTTGGATTTGGGTAAAATTCGATCCATTGACAGACCGAGTCTCGGTTACATTGATATCAGAGGATGGAAAAGAAATAATAGATGAAAAGATAGGGTAAACAACAAGGTTAGGTTGAATCTCAGCAGGTTGGATTGATATAGTATTCCAGTTGAGGAGAGGGCTATCAGCAACCTTGATCAGAGTGGACGGGTCCGATGGTGTAGAGTCTGAATGGATCATATATAGAGTCAGCCCCAGTGTTCGTAGGTCGATGAGTCTTCGAAATCACTTTCCTCAGAGACCTTGGTAACTTTTGTGGATTTCTTGGTGAGAGGTTGCACTTTGTGCTGACAATTTTCAACCCAAGAGTAGTTACCTAGAAAAGGTTTCATCTTCTTATCGATGTGGTCATATCATGGTTCGGGGAAGTTGCAGAAAGGGAAGTCTTCACCCTCCTTGATAATTTTCTAGTCAAAGAATCTCTCAAAATAGTCTTTGCATCTTCTAAACCCCTTTTTAGTCGTGGTTGGCAGAGCACTTTGAGTTTTTCTAGTGTAGGCTAATAACCCAGTCGACATGGGGGAAAGGCCTCTTTCAGGACTATGGGTTTAAGTACTTCTTATTGACGTCGCCCCAGCCCCAATCCAGGCATGAAATGCATGTTCTTGAATATCTATATCACATTAACTTTGCCGTGAGGGTTGTGTTATGAATAGACTCGGCCTTTGCAACTATTTCCTACTAGAAGGGGAAGTGGATCAACTCTAAAATCGGAGAGGAGCTTGTCATTCGTCCCATGATGGATTTCTAATATCGAATTGCTGTAGCATTGTCATCCCCTAAAATAATGATGACCTTTCCTTTGGTGAAGAGTTTCAATTACTGGTGAAAGGAAAAAGATACCCCCCGAATGCTATGAAGCCATGGTCGACCAAGTAGCAGGTTGAAGCATGCAGGTATGTCAATGACCTGGAATAAAATGATAGGGTTGATAGGGCAGCCCCTATTGTGAGTGTTATGGGTCCCATTATCTCTTGGCAGGTATTACCTTAAGCACGCATTGTGATGGAAGTAGAAGTAAGGTCACTGACTTTTAACCCCAAGATATTGAAAGTTCTGAGCAGACAAACATTGAGGGCGGATCCGTTGTCAATGAGTGAAAGTGGGACTATCTTTCCCATCACTTAAATGGAGATGTTGAGGGCATAGTTGTGGTCAGGGAAAATCTTCAAAATTTTCTCTTCGGAGAAGGAAATGAGTTTATTCGATGTCAAGGACCCAACCAAGTTTACAACTTCTTAGGGAGTGGTGGAAGGAGGGACTGTGGGCTCGATGAGAATCTTTATCGGAGCATTCTGGTGTAGCTAGGAGGAAATTAAAAGTCCCCATAAGGTGATGTTATCTTGAGTCTTCTTGAGTTGGTCAAGTATTTTTCTCTCTTCAACGGTCATTTCTAGCATAGGAAGTTCTTCGACAACTCCATTTCCTTATTTATTCCCAATGACTGAGGATTCAGTTCCTTATAGTGTCTCCCTGATCTGGTCATGTGCTATACTGAGGCGGGGAAGAACACGAACCCCGTGTCTTCATCTATTTTTGTCTGAATGGATATTTTACTGATTTCCCTAATAGATCTTTGAAGGATATCACTCCGTACATGCTGATTACTGGACTGACTTTTCCCTGACTCGGTTCATCATTTGAGTTATCAAATTCATCCTCCCATTCGGTGGTGATAATATCTTCTTTCTAAGAGAAATCGATGCATTCAATAACCTCAACGATTCCTCATATGAATATTCCCATTCAATGGGGAGGTGTAAGAATGAAGGGACCAACTGCCCTTGAAGCTTCAAAGTAGTGAGTAGTTCGAAAATGTTGCAAATCTCGCTGGCCTGTCGAAACATATCGGCCATAGTTTGTTCCATATCATCTAAATAGATTTTTTCAACAAGTACCACCCATTCATCTAATTCCTGATCACATTTTCGAGCTTCCATAAATAGGCCGCTGAATTTCTGATAGTCGATGGTCATCTCGATGGGCAATTTCATCCCTAACTCTAAGAGTTAGTTCAATACAATATGTAACTCCATAACTTTCCCTTCAGAACGACAATACAATACGAATGACAATACAATACAATATGTAACTCTAAGAGTTAGTTCAATACAATACAATACGAATGACAATACAAGACCTTATGAGGAGTGACATATCTTAGTCGGCAAAGCTAGTAGGGTGTAGGAGAAAATATGGGCAAACTTTAAACAATTTGGGTGAATTACGAGTATAATGAGTTCGTTACTGGGCACAATATGAGCAGATGGATAGAATTATGGGTCATTCTCTATAAATGTGGCATTTGCATGGGTTGAAAGTGGGTTATGAGTGGTATTAGGTTTAGGATCATTTGGTGGAGCAATGAGACCTCGGTCAATCAAGCCTTGAACCACATTTTTGAAATGTAAGCACAAGTCGGTAGTATAGCCCACAGATTGGTGAAAGTCATAGTGGGCATCGGTTTTGAATTTCTTGGGAAGTGGGTTTGGTAATGGACGAGGGTCTAAGGGTTTGATGAGGTTTCAGCTTAACAAGGCCTGGTAGACTTTGGGTAAGGGAATATGGAGCTCGGTGTATTCTTTTCTAGCGGGATTAGTGAGGCTTTCTGGTGCCCAAGAGGTAGCAGGTTGGGAGATATTGTTGATGGTTGAACTGTAGCACTGGAAGGCTTCTCATAATTTTTGGGAACTAACTATTCAGCTCGACTTTTACCTTGGTAACATTTTCTTCAATTTCTACACTCGCTTCCCGGAGGGCTGGAAAGTGGGGATAATACTGGCCTCCCATAGTCACTTAGATATGGGGAAATAAATTCTTCTTCATGATAATGACTTGTTCTTCTTCGAAGGGTCGGTTGGTCATAGTAGCAACTTTTTCTCTCCAACTCCCTATGAATCCACTAACGGTTTCCCCTGAGTTATGCTTAAGAAGATCTAGATCACGGCGTGTAACCTTTAGTTCTTCGTTGTACCTATATTGAGACATGAATTCTTGGGAGACATCTTCCCAGCTACGTATTCGGGATTCTTCGAGGGATAGGAACCTTCAGAGGGCACTTTCTTTCAAAGTCTATTGAAATATCTAGGCCATTGTCTCTTCAGAGGCACCAAGAAGGTTGTGGCTCAGTGATAACTGCGAAAGCGCACAATTGCGGGCTAACTGCCCCCGAACTTCTCGATGGTTGGCATCTTGAACTTCTCTGGTAATCTTGCTTTGGGATAGGGAGACATATAGGTGTAGTCCATGTAGTTCCTGGACATCCTAACTTGGTCAAATTTCTTGGACAATAGTTTGAGGTCTTTTTTAACCTTGTTCAGTTCTTCCTTCTTGGGATCAACATGTACTGGCAAGTTAGAACCTGACTGGGTAAGGTTTGGCATATGGAGTTGAGTTGACGGTGTCCTATTGGTAGGTAGGGCGCATGGAGCATACTGATATTCTTTTAGGACCCAGACAGGCTCAGGAACGGGTGGACCCATGGCACGTGGAAAGAGTACCTCGAGTTCTTTAAGAATCTAGACCCAGTTTTGTTGCATCTTATAGACCTCTATTTGAAGGTTGTGAATCTTGGAACTGAGTTGGACTAAGACTACCATCGGATCAAGCTGCACATTTGGTGCTTGGTCGATATTTTTTATGAAGAGCTGTTGAAGGTAAATTTCGAACTTGGATGAAGTAGAAGAGGAACTGGTGGAGATTCGAGGCGGTTTTACGGAAGATCAAAGCCAATAGAAAGCCAAGCCAAGAATCGGGTATGCGATCGACCTGAAAAGGAAAAATGGTTCGATTTTATTTTTTAAAGAGGGAAGAAAAGATTGTTCTTCGGTATTATTGAAAAAGAGGAAATAATGTTTTTGGTATTTTTGATAAAAGGAGGAAATATGTTTTTGGTATTTTGTTTGTTAAGAAAGAAGGAGGAAAAAATGATAGAAGAATCTCAGCATGATTACTATTATAATTATGTTTTCACTTGTATTTGGTTTACCTAGATGCAAAAAATGTCGGACAGTTACCGATCCTGGGAAAATTAGGTTTGAAAAAATATTTAAGACATGGTTTGACTTGTTTCAAGGCTTATGGACAAGCACCTGTTTTGAAAAACGGCGAAATAGTACGAAAATTTGAGTGGCATGTCGACCAAGCATTTTGACAGAGTTACGTGTAGCAACCAATAAACTAAATATGAGTGCCCTAGGACTGATACCTGTATGAGGTTTATGAAGTTTATTGGGTTAGTGGTAAGGTTCCCCCTTTGTCATGACTTCCACGATATACCTCTTGCTTTTGAGGGCAATCGGTACGCGTGGATAAGCCCATTGATATATACCTGAATGTATGTGAATTTCCTCACTATATGACTCATGAGGGCAGTACGTGTGAGAGCAAATTCGATACACTCGATGTACATGAACGAGTTCCCTCTATATACCTCCCGTTGTAAGTTCGATCAAGCAGTACGATGCGGGGGGAACCGTTCGATATACGTCGAAAGTATTAGGCCAATGGAAGGTGAGAGCCATATTGCTTAGGCTAACTACGCCCCGCAGGACCAACACCCATCACGAAGTGAGCCCCTAGTACGGGACATTTTTTTGTGAATATTACAATGTTCTTGGTGATGTAGTGTGCGAAATGCATGATTCTTAATTAGTATTTTATGGAGAGTGTCTTTTATTTGGCATGACGATTAAAAGAAACATTATATTAATGGGAAAAAATGTACTAGTATTATGAAAAGTAACTCTAGCATGGAGCATGAAGATTGCACTAAGTATCGATACATGTGAGTGAGTGAGTGATATGTGAATATCTATTTGTGAATGTGTGGTAGTGAGCCTGAGCATGGATCAACTATAACTGGCGTGTGATATATGCAAGTGAGCATGGATATATATAAGTGTCATAAGTGGAGTTGTGTGCTAGTAAAGCCTAAGCATGGATTTCTTAGTGGTGTGTGGATCATGTGAGTATTGGTGGTCCTATATCCGAGTGCAAGTAGTGTGATGTGTACATGGAGGGTATTTACAAGTGTGTAAAGTGTAAAGTGAGTGAGAAGTGATATATACATGAGGTAGATATGTACAAGAAGTAATAGAGGAAAAGGGGAACATACAAGCAGGTGCATACGCACACATGCAGACAATAATAACACCCATGTAAAAATAGATTATAGTCCTCAAAGAATGCAATTCACGTCCCCAACGGAGTATCCACTGTGGAAATACCTCCCCGGTCGGTGCTCGCGCACGGGCGGTATCGCGCCCTTCCTCGGGGAGCTTCAGTCGTCGTCAATTTAGGGTGTGTATAGAGATAGAGTCGACGACCTATTTTTCATAAAATAGGCAAAATAAATGTTACTGCCTCGAGAGAACGGCATTAAATACATATTGATGCTTGCGAAATCAATAGTTTAAGGATTCAGTGACTAAGTTATGGAATGGGAATGTGTTAGGCACCCATCCTTCCCTTTCGGTTTCTCATAGGCATGTGTCATTCTTCTTCTTCTTAATGACTCCATAAAGTGTATAAGAGTATATATAAATGGAGAGTGGAATTACTCAACTCGCGTCATGGATAAAGGCAGAGTGAGATCATCCTTAGGAATGTTCCCAAAATAGTTATCAAAATATTGTGTGTGCATTTGTCGGGTCACCGATTGTTTATAGAAGGACGATGGTGTAGGTTGGACAAGACGCAAGCATGGATTACAAATATATGATATGGAAATAATATATATACAAAATATGAGAGGAATCGAATCTCGAATTTTACCCGTGACACCCACGTAGCCTAAAAAGGCACCAAGGTCCACGTAGTCAGTGTGGGGTTTATCCGATAAATACAACCGCGGAATTTTCTTATATGTGTGTGTGTATAAAAAATGATGTTTTAGTATGAGAAAATGTAGTGAGAAATCCCCGTTTGGAATATAGAAGCAAACCCTCTTTCTTTCTTTTTCTTTTTACTTTTTTTTTAGAAAGTACAATATGTGCAATGCTATTAATAAAAAAGTTGTATATTAGTATATGCGATCTAATGGAATGATAAAGTTTGAATTAAGTAACTAATGCGAAAATAAGAGAATTTAATGAGATAGTGAAAGATTAGGACCTTCTTTTGAAGCCTAGAATCTGATCTTGAATGTTGAAGGGATGATCTTGCGAGTGGATGGAGATTATAGGAGGAGAGATAAGGGAATTTTCCAAATTGGGTAAGGAAATAATGAAAATGGAATGTGGGGGAGAGTTTTAAGATGGAAACCACACTAACTTCGAGAGAATATTTCTGAGATCACTGAGAGGGATGTTTATGAGGTGTCTTTAGAAGTGAGATCATGCTCTGCTTATATAAGGTTAAGAGGGTGATAATCGACATTGTCCTTGTCGTGCCTATCGACAGGAAACCCAACACACACACTGTCGATGGGCAGGGAAATGGGTTTGCCATTCGGCAGTCCTTTGTAGATTTTCTGGAAAAATGATTGTAAAACACAATCCATAAGTCCGAATTGCACACGGGATGAACCATTATAAAGGGTATTCATAGCCTTTTAAGAATCCATTGGGTCACTCCCGAGTTTATAAATTGACTAGGGTCAAATGGGGCTCGAAAGATCCCGTCGATCTTTTGGACAAGAGGGAAATAGATCGTTTATCTGAATCATAAGGTTGATTCGCGAAGAAAGGACGAACCGTTAGAAAGGTTATGCAGGGACCTTCAATGTTACAAAGAGTTTCGCTCATTTCGGAGAGTTAACCAGGGTCAAACGGGTACCGGGAGAGCACAGTAACCCTTCGGGGTGAAACGGGTCGTTCATCTGTACCGTAAGGCAGATTCGTGCACGAGGTGAACCGTTGGAAAGGGTATTCATAGCCCTTCAAGGATCCAAAGAGCTACGCTTAAGTTGGAGAGTTAAACGGGGCTCGGGGAGAACCCGTTGTCCTCTAGAGAAGTTTTGGGGAGAAAATTGACCATTCGTCCGAATCTTAAGGCCGATTTTTGCATGGGGCAGGCCATAGGAAAAGGGATTCAGGGTATTTCGAAGATCCAATGAGATATCGCTCAGGTGATAAAGTTAACTGACAGTCAAACGGGGCCCGGGATCACCCGACGGCCTCTATATCAGTACTCGGAGTATGACCTATGTTTTTTGGTGAAAGAGGAGGTCTTAAGGACCTAAGGAGATGCTTTGGGGGTGGGGGGGTTCCTAGAATGGGGTGTCTATAGTACCACATTACTCCGCTGAACTCAAAACTCACATAGGGTGGTCGTACGATAGACCTATGACCCGGGAGCCGATCCTACACCTACTGGTATTCGACAGGATATACCGTCGATTGGGCGCAACTTCCACCGATAGCATCCACTAGAGTAAGTATGTTTCACATATATCAATCACACAAATATATATATATATATATATATATATATATATATATATATATATATATATATATAAATTAAAAATCGGCTAACCGTACAACTCACTCGTAGCGCTAGCTTATATTCTCTGTGTTTAAATCCGACTCCCAAATCCATATGTAGTCACTTACTTATTTTTCATAGCACGATTATAATTTATTCTTGACACTGAGCTTATCTAATTCTAGCCTTTATCCATCTCGAGATCTTCCTTCCCGCGCGGGGGGTGGTTGTTTTAACGCTCGCACGCGCATGGGGAGAGGGAGATAAAAGGACTTGCGTCCTTCCTCGGGGCGCTTCGACCGTCGTTGATTTTGGGGTGATGTAAAGACATAGAGTCGCCATCCTATGTTGCACAAAGCAGGCAAAAGAAAATGTTGCCGCCTCAAGATAATGGCATCAAAGACATACTGATGCTCACAAAACCAATTAGTTCAGAGGTTCGAGGGCTAAGTTACAAAATGGGAAGGTGTTAGGCACCCATCCCACCCTTTCGGTCTCTAATGGTCTTATGTTATTATTCTCCGTAAAGAGTGTGTGTGTGTGTGTGTGTGTATAAGTGGAGATCGAAATTATTCGACTCGCGTCATGAAAAAAAAAGGAGTGAGGTCATCCATAGGAGTGTTCTCAAAATAGTAATTAAAAATCTGATGTGTGTTCTTATCGAGATATTGATCATTATGATGAAACGATAATATGTGTTAGATAAAATGCGCATATGAATCACAAGTATAATATGGATAAATAATGTATGGATAAAATAGGAAAAAGAGGAAAATAGGACTCGAGTCTCGAGTTTTAGTCCGAGATACCTACCTAGCCTATAAAGGCATCAAAGTCCACGTAGTTCGTATGTGAAACGAGGGTGGGGTTTATCCCATGAATTCAAACGGGGATTGCATTATACGTGTGTGGGTAAAAAAGGTGTTTTAGTTTTGAGAAAATGCAGTAAAGAATCCCTTTTAAAATTAATAGGTGTAACCCTCTTTTTATTGTTTTGGGTTTTTTAAAGAAAATATATTATGTGCAATACTACTAATAATGGATTGAATATTAATATGTGTAAAGTAAAAGCTAAATTAAGAACTTATATAACTAATGCGAAAATAAAGAGATTTAAAGAGAGAGAAGAATATTTTGACCTTCTTTGGAGACTTTGAGATTGATCTTGATTGTCGATGAGCTTCCTTGCAAGTGGGTGAGGAATGTAGGGGGATTTTGCTAACGTGGGTGTGAAAGTGGTTTAAATGAAAGTTGGAAAGAAGTTTCACAAAGGAAACTTTGTTGACTTTAGAAGAATGTTTTTCAGATCACTGAAGTTGATGTTTCTGAGGTCCCTTTGAGGTGAGCTTGTAATCGCCTTATATAGGGTCAAGGGACTTCCGATCGGCATTATCCTTGTCTTGCCTATCAGTAGGTAACCCTAGACCCATTGCCGATAGGCAGGGAAATGGACCTATCAATTGGAAGTCTCGTGCATATTTTTTAAAAAAATGGTCGTAAAATGCAATCCGTAAGTCCAAATCGCACACGAAGTATACCATTGGAAATGTTATTCAGCTACCTTTGAGAATACTTTGGGCCGCTCCCGGGTCCGAGATTTGACTTTGGATCAAACGGGGCTCGAAAGCACCGAACGATCTTTTGAACAGGAGGTTCTTGGAGGAAAACAGATCGTTCGTTAGAACAATAGGGCCAATTTGTGCACGGGACAGACCGTTGGAAAGGTTATGCAAGGTAATTTTATGTTTCAAAAGAGCTTCACTCGGTTCAGAGAGTTGACTTTGGTCAAATGGGGCCCGAAAGTGCCCGGTGACCCTTCAAAGTAAAATGGGTCGTTCGTTCGTACCGTAAGGATGATTCACACATAGGGTGGACTGTTAGAAATGCTAAACAGTGCCCTTCAAAGATTCATTCAGTCTCGTTCGAGATGAAGAGTTGATTTTGGTCAAACGAAGCCCGGGCGAGCCTGGTGGCCTTCGGATCAGTTTTCGGGAGAAAACGGATCGTTCGTTCGAACGGTAAGTCCGATTTATGCATGGAGTGGACCGTTGGAAAGGGGATTCAGAGCCATTCGAATATTCATTGAGCTTTGCTCTGTTGATGAAGTTTATTGGGGTCAAATCAAGACCCAGGAGCTCCCAATGGCCTCGAGATTGATTTTCGATAGTAAAAGGGGACCGTTTATCCGAACCGTTATGCCGATTTGCACACGTGGTGATTTATTGGAAAGAGGATTCAGATCCATTTGAAGATTCATTGAGTTTTCACTCTGATGATGAAGTTAACCAGAGTCAAACGGGGCCTGGGAGTGCCCGAAGGCTTCTAGATTGGTACTCGGAGTATGACCTAGGGTTTATGGTAAATGGTGATGTGCTAGGGACCTAAAGAGAGACTTAAAAGGGTCCTATAATGTGATTTCTAAACAACTCATCCCCCAATTCTATCTGAAATTCCCATTTGAATCCATAAATATATTTTTGAGTGTCGTTCATCCTAAACACTCCTAAATCCATACCCTGGTTTTATCCCTAACTTTCCAAAAATTCCAGAAGTCCCAAACATCCTCTACGGACCTTCCAAAATAACCCGGATCCTAACCAATTCAATAATGCATCAAAACACCTAACCTAGGCTGAGCAGGGCAGCCGAATAGAGTCAAAATCCACAATTGTAGGCCTATTTTAAAAATGCATAAAACTTAAATCCAAATCACCATTATGACTTCAGATTTGGATTCTACACGAAAATTTATGTTAGGTATGTGTTTTGAGTTTTTCTCAACTATATTCCAAAAACACTCAAAAAGAAGATCTAAAAACTCTCCAAAGTGACTCTTCTCATTCCTCTCGTTTTTGCTTCTTTGAGTTTCGTGTTTGGCCTCTCTATTTACTATTATTACACTTAAAATCAACCCTAACATACCTTTTCATCAATACACATCTTTTCACATATCAACACATCCAATAAATCATCTACAACATGGGATACAACATCAATTATCCATAATTAATCCACCTTAATTCTAATACCCCTTTTCACTATTTTTCACGATTTATAATTTTAAGATCACATCAATTTATCACAATTCAATTTCAGATTTCTCATCAAGATTTCACCTTTTATATGAAGTGAATACATATTTTATACGAGATAAATAATCACTTTTATTTCTATAGACTCATCCCCCAAAATTCCCTTTTTATCATGTGAATGCCACCCAAAAGTTCATATTTATTTTTCACCATTTATGATATGAACTAAAACACAACATATATTATCAAAGCAAGTTAAATACTTGCATTAAAATTTGAGAAGAGTCTGGATCCTTTGTTGTGTGATGATTCTAGTCCAGAAATTCCTTCAAATTCCTCATAACTCTTGTCTTTCTTGATATCCCATTTGATTTTCCTTCACCTCTCTCTCTTCTCTCAAGTTTAGGTGATTTAAAATGAGACATTGGTTGCCTTATTTATATAAATCCCATTTATATTATCCAAACACCATTTTTAGGTTATGTTATAATATCAAAATGACCCTAATACTCGCCGTACAGGTCCCGTATAGCTTAAAAAGTATCCGAAACACGATTATAATATATGGGTACCTAATTCGGACTATCTCGACCTATCCCGGATCATCCGTGTTGTAACACCTCGCGCAAGCCGGACAACGGGATGGCTAGCCACCGCTGTTGAACTACGTCGGGCGCTACTAAATAAATACCATTCTTAGCATGAGACATATATGATACATAAATAAATCAACCCACAATATAAATAATTGAATCAATCCCAAATGATAATAACAACTGAGCGATAAGAGATCCATCACATGATAAGTATTCGAATAAACCCAATCTCCAGTAATGATTTAATTAAAAACTAAATAATAATCAACTGTGAATAATCCAACTGAAATCCTCTAATAACTTTGGAATCGAATGGCCCAATAAATACCCAAATGAAGTCTCATAATGAAATATGACTGAAAAGAAAGTCTAACTAAATAAAGAAATAAAATGAATAAACTCCAGCTGCACCTCTAAATGATAAACTCCGATAATCCTATGCATCTTCTCCAAAACTTATCTTGAAAAGTTAGTCAACGCACGAGATGAGAGCCTAGAGAATGAATACACACCACTCCCTCCAAATATGATCCGTGAATCCAGACAATCCCATTATACGAGATAAATATCACAATAGAATATTTGAATTAAATGAGATAATTAAACGCAATAAATATAAATCACTAACTACCCTCAGAAATTCCCATTCAAAAAGCACATCAATATGATTTTAAGTCCCCAAGTCCCACGATGTTAATTCAATTAAATTAACCCAGTTTATCATTTCCTAAATTTTATCTTAATTATAGCAGTCCTCCCGCCACGGGTGGTAATCCACCAAAGTGTCACACTTTCCATCGTCAATAGCCAGCTGATTCGTTTAAACTGTCGATCCCGCAATATGACAAGGTTCCACACATGACACGACATATATCGCCCAAGCTTTCGGTCCCTGGTACATTATGTCGCCACAAATTTTAATACCCATTATTATCTTAGGTATTAATTCTCATCTTCTCAATTTATTGAGTTATCAAATTACTCCACCCTTTTTATCGACGTGAGATCCTCACAATGCCCCTTAGTCCCATACCTAAGGGTCCCCGAAGCACATATACACGTCCTATCCTACGTATAAGATGAATTTCCAACATTGACTCGTCCTAGTCTCATGCTTAGTCTAGCGTGATGACCATAAAACATTAAATAAATCTGCCTCACCCCGAAATATGGAATCCGCACAATCTACACTAACTAGTCTCATACCTAGCAAATATAAATTATAACCAAGGCCTACCCACTAGTTCCATACCTAGTAAGCATCCTATAATCAAGGTGAGCAATATAATACCCAAAATCTCCTTGTCCTCGCGATGGCAAAAGTGACTAAAATAAATCACACAATACACAATTCATAAGCACAACATAGCAATATAATCGTAAGTTCCTAATTTAATTTAATTCAATGAATAACACCTTTGTCGATTTCAGCATAATTAATTTCGTTCAATAATGTTAAATTGATTAACACGCGATAATATTTCACATGTCATAATCATTCTCTTTTATAAGTCATATAATTTTTATAGGTGTGTTCGCGTCCCATATAGCTTATAAATAACCCCATAAAATTCTACATGAGAACCTATACCCAAAACCATAAAACCCCAATAATCTTACCTATGCACCCAAGGGTTTCAAAGATTTATTCATATTTAAAAGTTTCATGAAAACAATCCCAAAATTTAGTGTCCACTTTCTATAATTAAGTTGCTAATTGATTTTTAAGAAAAACATGTAATTAAGGGTTTAGCCAACACTTAAAATGCATAATACTAAAGGAAAGAAATAGAGTATTCATGCTTGAAATTAGTCGAATAAAAATGTGAGTAGGAGGTTGGATTCCTCTTGAAAAATTAGCAAAGTTTTCTTGGACCCTCTTGAGAAAAAGACCAATTGAATCCTCAATTCTTGAGTTAAAACTTGTTAAAAGTTAGGGTTAGGGTTAGGGTTAGGGTTAGGGTTTGAAGATGAGAGGAAATATGTTTGGAGAAGCTTACTGGAGAAAAGTGTTTTTAGATTCCCAGCCCCGTATCAATTTTGGTATTTTAAGGGTTTAAGAGTTAGAAAACGATTAGGACTCTAATTAACCCACCGCCTCCTGTCGCTCGAACGACTAACACCTGTCGTTCAAACGAGATGCTACGTCGTTCGAATGACATACAATGTCGTTTGAATGACCCAAACGCCAAAATAAAAACTTTAAAACTCTGCCTTTACACTTACAAAATTTTTCATTAACTCAACAAAGATGTACCTGCTTGTTAAAACATACTAAAAATCATTCTGACATTCTATTATAACTCCGATTTAATTCCGGTTGAAAATGTGCTTCTAAAATATAAAAACCAACATGTTTAATTATTAAAAACCAATAAATCCAAAATTTATTTTTCTCCGTTTCTCCAAGTTAATAAAAATTATTAATTAATGAAACACAGGGTGTTACATGTGTACTCGAAATCACCATATGAGTCACCTATCATCAATTTACCATCTTATTCCCAATACGACCCCACACGCGCGTCCCGAATAAGATCCTGTCAACCCGTTGCTTTTACCCACATATGACATAATATAAAAAAAATACAATTTCATTTACTTATGACACAAGTAAATATAATAACACATAAATATCAATCCAATATTCACTAGTTAATATTTATTCAATTCACTTCATTTCTTAAATTAATTAAATTACGAGTACACATGTAATTTAAATATTCCCAAAAATACGGGGTGTTACATAATGTGCTATCTACTATGTCATCTGTAGACACCCCATTCTCATACCACCTAACCTCTCCTTAGGTCCCTAGCACCTCCCTTCATCACTGCAAACCTAAGTCATACCCCGAGTACTGACGTAGAGGCCATCGGGCACTCCTAGGCTCCATTTGACCAAAAGTCAAACTCTTCAGCTCGACTAAGACTGAATGAATCTTCGAAGGGAACTGAAACCCCTTTCCAACGGTCCTCCCGTGCGCAATTCTGACTTACGGTGTGGACGAACGATCTGTTTCCCCCGAAACTTGATTAGAGGCCATCGGACGCTCCCAGGATCCGTTTGACCAAAGTCAACTCTTTAGCTCGATCGAAAATGAATGAATATTCTAAGGGCACTAAAACCCCTTTACAACGGTCCACCTCGTGCGCGATTCTGACTTACGAAACGGACGAACGATCCGTTTTACTCCAAAAGGTCATTGAACGCTTCTAGGCCCCGATTGAACGAATTCAACTCCCCAAACCGAGTTAAGAACTTTGGAATGTCTAAGTACATCTCCTAACCTTTCCAAAGCTCCGCCCCGTGCGAGATTCTGACTTACCATGCGGTTGAACGATCCGTTTGGGTCCGATAATTCCCCGTCCAAAGGACCAACGAATGCTTCTAAGCCACATTTGACCCAAAGTCAACTCCCGGACCCGGAACAGTCTAAAGACTTTCTAAGGTCTCTAAAATATCTTTCCTACGGTTCATCCGATGCACAATTCGGATCAACAGTTTGTGCTCTACGATCGATTTTCCAAAGGAACCTGAAAGAGACTGTCAAACGGCAGGTTCCAAACCCTAACTATCGGCAGTGTGCCTAAACACACCTACTGATTGGCAGAACCAGGGACATGCCGATCAGCAATGCCCTGGGCCTATAAAATGGAAGGCTTGACCTCATTGCAAAGGGACAAGATCTGAAACCCATCACTCTAAGCGAGCTCAGAAAACCCTTCTTGAAGTCAGCGTGATTTACACATCCAAATCCCTTTCCAACCTTCACCTTTCATCACCTTTTTCATCCAAATTGGTGAATTAAGTACCCTCCATTATCACCCAAGTGCAAGGGCCGCTCTCCAACATTCAAGATCAAGCTTCGAATCTTTAAGAAGGTCCAACTTTCTCAACTCTCTCTTCAAATTCTCCTAAATTCGCATTAACTTATTTTATTACTTAGCACTTTTATTCTCTCATCTCACACATCCTAATATACTTTTTATTTAGTATTATTGTACATCTCTTATTTTCATATAAATAAAACCCCAAAAGAAAGAAAAGGAGGGTTTGGTCATAAATTCCAAACGGGAATTGTCCCACTTTTGTCCCACTTTTCTCACAACTAAAACACTTTTTTACACACACACACACATAAGAGAAGTCCCCGGTTGGATTTATGGGATAAAATCGACCCTTCGTTTTGCACACGAACTACGTGAACTTTGATGCCTCCATAAGCTACGTACGCGTCTCGGGGTAAAACTCGAGACTCGAGTCATTTTCCTACCTTTTTCCTATTTTTTTTCTATATTCTTTAAATTTAACTCTCTTAGATTCTATATGTTTATATATACATATATTTGTTCTTAGTGGCATATTATTCCATATGCGTTATCCTTCCGTTATAACGATCAACGCTAGGATAATCGCGCATATCCTATTTTCTAATATTGCTTTTAGGAACATTCCTACGGATGACTCGCTTTATCTCTTCCATGATACAAGTCGATGATTCCTATCTTCACTACATATACACATGTACACATATCACGGGGAAATAAAGGAAAATAGCAATAACCCATGAGAGACCGCAAGGGCGGAATGGGTGCCTAAAACCTTCCCATTTCGTAACTTAGCCTCCGAACCCTTTTTCGAATCATTTTGGTTTCATATGTATCAATATATCTTTGGATGCCGTCCTTCGGGATGACTCCCTTTTTTCTTTTATTTGTTTTGAGTAAAATAGACTGGCGACTCCATCTCTCTACATTATTCACCTCATCACCGACGTCGGCCGAAGCGCTCCCGAGAGGGATGCGAGGGACCAAGATCCTCTCGACGTTGAAGTCACCGCCTCTTCTTTGTCCCTCCTACCGAGAGGATTGAGGGATGGCCACAGTGGCTACTCTGCTAGGGACATCTTATTTTAAGGGCTAGACCCTATTTACATGGGTGTTATGTTTGCTTATATTTTCTCCTATTTTTCATTCCCCCTTTACTATTCATGTGTACCTCATACTTATGCTTATATTCACACACTTGTAGAATATTCTCCATGTACACTTCACACCACGTGCATCTAGGATCACATATATCCCCATGTTGTGCGCATCACCCATCCATACTTGATATACCATTGGTACTTATACTTTGCTCCCTGTTGGGCATGATCAAGAAAGATACTTTCATCATAAGATACTAATAAGAGAATCATGCATGATTCACACGACATCACCAAAGAGCACTGTGATTGACCAAATTTTGTCTAGTAACTGGAGGGTCACTTCGTGATGGGCGCTGGTCTGGCATGGAGTAGTTAGCCTAAGCGATATGACTTTCACCTTCCATTGGCCAAGTACCTTTGACGTATATCGAACGGTTCCCTCGCATCGTACCGCTTGACCGATGTCATGCCGGGAGGTATATCGCAGGGAACTCGTACACTACACTGAGTATATCGAATTCGTTCTCACACGTACCGTCCCCACGAGGTATATAGTGAGGCAATTCACGTACACTCTGGTATATCAAATTTGTCCAGATGTACTGAATGCCCTCAAAATCAAAACGTATATCATGGAAGTCACGCCAAAGGGGGAACCCTTTCCAATTCACCCAACCAACTGCATACCCACACATAGGTGTCAAGCCTAAGACAATTGCCCTCAAAAGCAAGACGTATATCATGGAAGTCATGCCAAAGGGGGAACCCTTTCCAATTCACCTAACCAACTGCATACCCACAGATAGGTGTCAAGCCTAAGACACACATGTTAGATTGTCAATTTTGACCTGAAACTCTATCAAAATTCCAGGTCGGCCTGCCGCCCAAATTTTCACGCATTTTTAAAATGGAACCCTGCCCGTGAGCCTGGTAACAAGTCCAACCATAGCTTTACATATGTTACAAACCCAACTTTTCCAGGCTCGGGTCCCGTCCGACATTTCATTTTTGCATTTAGGAGAATTTAATACAAATGAGAACTTAATAATTATAATAATCATGCTGAGACCCGTCTCCCCAAAACATTTCTCCATTCTTTATAAAAAAAAAAACATTTCTCTTTTCTTTATCGAAAATCCTAAAATATTTCTCCTTTCTTTATTAAAAAATCAAAAACATTTATCCCTTCTTTATCAAAAAGTCAAAAATATTTTTCCTTTCAATCTAAAAAAAAAAAAAGAAAACAAATTTAAAAAATATTTTCATTATTTATCTAAAAAATAAATCCCATTTTATGCCTTCTCAGGTCAATCGCACGCCCTTGGCCTGGCTCCTTATTGGCTTCGATCTTCATTCAAATTGCCCCGGAGTTCCGTATGTTCCCCTACTACTTCTTTCGAGTTCGATATCAATCCACTTTCCACGGAGAACACAGATCAAGTACCAGTTGTGCAGCCAGATCTGACGGCAGTTTTAGTTTAACTCGTGTCCAATATTGACAACCTTCAGACCGAGGTCCAAGAAATGCAACGAAACCAGGTTCCTATTCCTCAAGAGCCCGAGGCCCTATTCCCTCATGCTATGGTTCCACCCGAGCCTATCTGGGTTCCTCAAGAGTATCAGCATGCTCTACGTGCCCCTCCTATTAATGGGTCGTCGCCTGCCCAGCTTTCGATGCCAAACCTTGCCCAACCCGGGGCTAACTTGCCTATAATCATTGATCTAAAAAATGAAGAGTTGAACAAAGTCAAAGAAGATCTCAAGATGCTAACTAAGAAGTTCGACCAAGTCAGAATCTCCGCCGAAGAAAATCCCTAGAATTGGGCCAGACCACAATCATGCACTCAACATCTCCGTCGAAGTTATGGGGAAGATCGTACCACTCTCTTTTTTCGATAATGGATCCACCTTGAATGTCTTCCCATTAAGAACCTTCAAAAGTTTAGGACTAAAAGAAAGTGACCTCGCTCCAACTTTCGCTGCTATACGTGCCTACGATAAAACTCGTCGAGAAGTGATAGGATTCATAAAACTTGTAATAGGTGATGGCCCTATAAACCCTATCGTTGAATTCCAAGTTATTGACATCCCAGCCTGTTTTAACCTATTGCTCAGACGACCTTGGCTCCACAGTATCAAGGATGTGTCTTCCTCATTCCATCAGAAATTAAAGTTCTTCACCGACGGACGAGTCATCACCATTTTGGGGGACGATGATAAAGTCGAGGGTGCAAGTACCAACAGTCTAATCCTTGAGATACAACACGGGTAAAATGATATTCTCCTATCAGGATTCCGAGTTGAACCACTTCTACTCCCGGAAGGGGACGATTTCAAAGAAAGGGTTTGTCCAGAATACGACCCTCATGGCAACGTCAATGTGATTCAGATGTTCAGAAACATGCACTTCAGGCCCCGACTGAGGCTAGGTGTAATACCCCGTATTTTTATGCTATATTAATTTGGGGATTTATTAAATTTAATGTGACTGTTTATTTAATAAAAATCCGGAAATTAATTATGTTATATTTATTAATGTGACGAGAGTTAATAATTATGGGAAACTTGTTGAATATTACTAATGAGCATAGTAATATATTATATTGGTTATATTGAATGTCATAAGTGAATTAATGACTATTTCGGAAATTTAAGTCGGGACGTGCCCGTGTCACGTCGGGACTAATTTTGTTAAATTAAAAAGTGAATATTTTATACGTTGTTCATATGGTCGTTTTGAGTTCTCCAACGCGTCCGGAAGGGTCGAGATAGTCGGAAAGTGTACCCGGGGGTTTAGTTTGTTCCTCGGGGCGTTTTTAGGCCTAATTGGTGCCCCGGGAGGGCATTTTAGTCATTTTACATAAGTGGGTAATTAAACCCACGAATTTCAGTCAACCTATATCAGCCATTAGGTCAGCCTCTTAGGGTTAGAACATTCACAAATCAAGTGACGACCATTGAAGAAGAGAGGAGAGAGCTCCAAGGAAATCCAAGGCCAAAAAGCCATCGGTTTGCACCGCCACCACCACCACCGCGTAGATCACGAGTCGAGGAACGCAGCCATACCAAAATCAACCGTGAATCTGCATACCAAAATCCCAGGCAAGTGTTTAAACTTGCTATTTTCGTTGATGCAATCTTCATATTAGCTTAGGAATGAATTGTGATAAAAACTATGGAAGAAAACCCCATTTTTGATAGGAGAACCCATGTAGTATTGATGTATATGTTAATTCTGGAAACCCTTGCCATGTAGAGGTAATAATCCACGAAATTTGGTGATCATAATAAAGAAATATTGGAGAAAGATTCATTAGAAATCTGTTTAAGAAAATTCTAGGGTTCTTGATAATTAGACATGATTTTAGGTTAAAAATCCATGTTTAATGATAGTTATACACATGCCTTACGTTATAAACACCTGATATAATGATGATAGTAGGATTTTTGGGACGATTAGAATGGAAAAACATAGTTTTGGATGAATAAGTTTGATGAATCCCGTAACTGCATTCTGCAGAATTTTGCCCAGACCTGCTTGATCGATCGATCGAGCCTAGAGCTTCGATCGATCGAAGGTTCGATCGATCGAGCCCCAAGCTTCGATCGATCGACCCCTCCTGGAAGACTCCTAATTCCCTCTTTAAATGCGTTAAATTCAAATTGTCGTGATATAATTCTTGGGCATTCTTGATAAATTGATTTGGGAGACATTGAGGACTAGTAGGGTATATGAATAGATGTTGGAACCTTTAATCTTCAACGAGAATGGTATTTATGGGATAATTACTTTAGGTTGGTAGATTTATGAATTTTAAAGGGTGAGGTGCGTAAGAGAGTTACATTGGAACCTAATAAAGACACTTACTAAAATTCATATTTGTGAGGATATAGCCCACGAGTGTTAGGTAATAAGTGAGAAAACCCTTCGAGTTAAGGTTAGGAACGAAACCTTATACGTGTATTCTAAATGTGAAATTAAGGATAAATGGTATAATTATGAGTGACGAGAGGAACCTATATTAATATGAGAAAGTGGTATATTTATATGATTGTGTGTACATATAATATATGATTGTGAAAATCATGCCCACACTACTTGCTATCCCTGAGGTTACCGCACTGGAACAAGTCTTATCTCGATGGGACCTTTATGGGAGATATTGACTTGTACCCTAGAAGATAGATGTCCTTGGTACAGGCTATCGACGTGATAGTTCAGACGGTCCTAAGAGACGCAGGCATGTGCCATCCTCTTAGAGACTTGGAATCTATTCTTCGCCTCAATATTGTTTGTGTATGCATGTTAATACATTTCGAGAGTGATTCCGAATGTATTCCCCTTAATATGAGGATATGGGGCTTTGGATAGTAGAGTATGCCCGCACCATAATTTAGTTGGGGTGCTGTTATAATATATATTATGCGAGTAATTAATCTATATATGAAATTCTGAAATTTGGAACTACCTACCGTGATTTGATATGTAGGACATGGTTGTTGACTGAAAATTTTAAATACTTGTTTTGAGAAAGCAGAGTATACCTACACCATAGTTTATATGTTGGTGCTGTTAGAATATATATATATATAAGTTATACGAGTAATTTATATATATCTGGATTGAGGAATTTAAACTATTGTTGTAACGTAGTAAGTGAGGAATAATTCTGGACTAAATTATGAATATTTATTTTGAGTAAATATAATATGTCACTGGGAAACTAACTGATTTTATAAAGTTAAAATGGAGAACTTTGGTTACTAATTGGAACATTCTTTTTAGAATTGAATCGTTGAATTGTAAATTTTACGAGTAACCTAAGTTAAGTTAAATCATTTAGGAAGACTAGTGCGATAATTGATAAAACAAAACCGTTGGGAATATTAGTACGATAGGTGTGCACATTTAGAAGAGAGGTGAGTATTTCTCAAGAGAGTGACGCACTAATATGATGTTGCATTGGCCTGTATCAATTTAAATACTTGCTAAACGTATTTTTAAATCAAACACACTTTCGGGATCTGACCCGTTTCCTTTTTCTCTCTCTCTCTTGTATATATATGTATATATTTCAGGTGCCCATCCACAGGGGCGTCTTGCTTAGGATCCTTTGAGAGGAACGTGCTGCAGCTTAGGTGGGAGTTGCAGGTCACTTGCGTAGACGGCTTCCTTTATTGACTCCACTTCTAGTATTCTCATTTATTGGGCATGTGTCGCCCTTTCCATCATTTCATTTGTTGTTGGGACATTTATATTTCAATTGTTTCCAGTATTGTTCTATGGGATTTATTCAGGATGGATTTGTGATTTTAGTTTCATATGTTGACATTCGATTGGCGAATGTATTATGTTATTTGGTTTATTGTGGTGTGATTCTTAATTGTAGAAATGTTGTTATTAAGTAAATAAATCTTTTTCGTTAATTAAAATTTGGAAAGTTTGTATGAAAATGTTTTTGACACTTAGCTTAATTATTTAGGGTGTTAAATTGGAAAATTTATTTTTATCGACAGTGATGCTGAGAATGAACCAACTGTTTACCTTGATTTAATTTAATAAAGGAGTGATCGCCCGGTATTTAATTAGGCGGGGTGTCACAGGTGGTATCAGAGCATCAGGTTCTAGTGTCCTTTAGGATCTGTGTGGCTTATTATGCTTTCAGCGCTACTTTCTTGATATAGAGCCCTAATACTAGGAATGTTGTGTTCATCTCTATACATTGGGAATTCGTGCTTTTGCGATTTGTTTATTTGAATGATGGACTCATCCGAATTCATTTAAATGTTCAGATGGACCGTCGAGAAGAACTAGCTAAAACGATTGAGGGAGTCAACGAGCAAGTTCGACTCACACCTCCGGTAACCCCAGGGAGAATATCAACCGCCGAATTAGCAGGTATTGTGGCACAAGCAGTTACCACTGCCGTTTTACAATACCAAGAATGCATCATGCAACTTAGGGAAGGCAAAAGACCTAGAGAGGTTAGCCAAATGCGTGTGACTAAAGCTGACAAATGTGCTAAGACTCCAAAAATTCGACAGCAAACTACCCAAGACCAGGTAAATTCTAGTCAACAACGTGGTAAAATGAAGCAGTTTCGAAAGAGGAATAAAGCCCCAAGTCAGCACGGCCGACACCAACAGCAGCAGGATCAGAGGGAGAGTAACTTCAGTGGCAAATGTTTTGGGTGTGGCACGCATGGCCATAAACGCCAAGATTTCCCAGAGGGTGTTAGGGCCTCACGGCAACAATATACCCGTAAGAAGCCGCAAGGGCCACTTTTTCCAGTCGCTCTCCCAGCACCAGCTCAGGTACCAGACCTACCAACCTTTCCAGTAGCTACACTGCAGCAGGGGTAGTTACAGTACAGACATATCTATAATGTCCACCAGGCAACAGCCCCACAGGCACCACCCGCGATTTGGGGTATGCTTTCTATCCATGGAACTTTGGGTCATTCTATTTTATTACTAGGGCAACGCATTGTTTTTATAGCTACATATTTTGCGAAGTCCTTAGGGTTGTTAGCCACAGCAGGGAGCACCGTGGCGTGTGTCGACTCACCACTGGGGAGTGAGTCACTTTTTATTTATATGCCGGGGAGTAGGGGTAGAGATTGGTAGCTTGGTATTACCTGCAGACATGCTAGTATTAGACATGCACGAGCATGATGTGATTATTGGTATGGATTGGCTCGCAGCTTATAGATCCATGATTGATTGCTTCGGTGGAAGCATTGTTTTTGCCATTCCGGGGCAAGAGATGTTTGTAGTGGCGATGCCTCGCCCAGAGGGAGGTTTGACCGCTCATTTGTATTACATAGAGGAGGATACCTCTAAGGAGGTTGTGATTCCCTTAGATTCGATCCCTGTTGTCAGGGAGTATTCCGATGTGTTTCAGGAGATACTAGGCCTACCACCCAGTCGTGAGATAGACTTTGTTATAGATTTATTGCCAGATACGAGACCTATAGCACGCGCACCGTACCGTATGGCTCCGACAGAGATGCAAGAGCTACGGGATCAGATAGAGCAACCGTTAGGTCAGGGCTTCATTCGTAGGAGTACCTCACCTTGGGGCGCTCCAGTCTTGTTTGTGAAGAAAAGGGATGGTTCACTGAGATTGTGTGTGGAATACCGAGAATTGAACAAGGTCACGATACGGAATAAGTATCCGTTGCCTCGAATCGATGATCTGTTCGACCAGTTGAGGGGAATAACTTTCTTTTCGAAGATAGATCTGAGGTCGGGGTACCATCAGTTACGTATTAGAGAGCAGGATATTTCCAAGACTGCCTTCTTATCGAAATATGGGTCCTATGAGTTCAGGGTGATGCCGTTCGGACTCACAAATGCCCCAGCCGTTTTCATGGACTTGATGAATCGAGTATTCAGAGAGTTCTTGGATCAGTTTGTCATCGTCTTCATAGACGACATCTTGATATATTCACACTCCGAGGAGGAGCACGCCGAGCACTTGAGGCAGGTTCTTCAGACTCTACGAGAGCATCAGTTGTATGCTAAGTACGAGAAGTGTGGATTCTGGTTGCGAGAGGTACAGTTATTGGGCCATGTTGTTTCTGAGCAGGGGATTGCAGTTGACCCGAGCAAAGTGTCAGCGGTGAGGGAGTGGGGACAGCCCACGACACCGACGAAAGTGCGTAGTTTCTTGGGGTTAGCCGATTACTACAGGAGATTCATTCGGGGATTCTCCAAAATAGCGGGCCCATTGACGAATCTGACTCGCAAGGGAGTACCATATGTTTGGGATGACGCATGTCAATTGGCTTTCGACGAGCTGAAAGACAAGCTGACTTCAGCGCCAGTCCTTGCATTACCAAAGCCGGGTGTAGAGTACCTGGTTTACACCGATGCGTCCTTACGGGGACTTGGGGGAGTACTTCAGCAGGAAGAAAAGGCTATAGCTTTTGCTTCCCGCAATCTTAAGCCGCATGAGAAGAATTACCCCACCCACGACCTGGAGTTAGCAGCGGTCGTCTTTGCATTAAGGATATGGAGGCACTATTTATTGGGTGAGAAATTCCGTTTGTTCACAGACCATAAGTCACTGCAGTACCTGTTCACTCAGCGAGAGCTGAATATGCGTCAGCGCAGATGGCTAGAGTTTGTGAAGGACTACCAGTTCGATATACAGTATCATCCGGGGAAGGCCAACGTAGTTGCTGATGCGTTGAGCCGTAGACCGGTAGACGATGTAGCGGACGTCTGGAAAGCAAAGTGGAAGGAGTTGGGTCACCAGGACGCAGTGGAATGTTCTTTCATATCCGTGATGTCAGTCACACCCGAGATTGTTACGAGGGTGATACAGGCACAGACCACAGACCCATTTTGCCAGGAGCAGATTGTGCGACTTCTAGCCGAGGGTGCTGAGTCCTATTCTGTTAATTCTGATGGAGGTTTGCGTTTTAATGGGAGATTAGTGGTTCCAGAAGGAGCAGCGTTACGTCATGAAGTGATGACTCATTCTCATGGGTCCCTACCAGGACATGAGACGACAGTACTGGTGGAGTGGGATGAAAAAGGACATTGCTGAGTTTGTGTCCAAGTGTTCTACCTACCAACTGGTGAAGGTGGACCACCAGATTCCGTCAGGATTGCTTCAGCCATTGGAAGTACCCGCATGGAAGTGGGAGAGTATTTCCATGGATTTCATTACAGAATTGCCTACATCACAGCGGGGCCACGATTCTATCTGGGTGATTGTAGACCGTTTGACCAAGATAGCTCATTTTCTGCCAGTGAGGACAGATTATACCACGGGTCAGTATGCCCAGTTGTCCATTGCCGAGATTGTCAGATTACATGGGGTGCCCCTGAATATTGTGTTAGATAGAGACAAGATTTTTGTGTCACGTTTCTGGGAAAGCTTTCAGGAGGCTATGGGTACTGAGTTAAGGTTGAGTTCTGTGACACCCCGACTAATTAAATACCGGGTAGCTACTCCTTTATTAAATTAATTCAAAATGCCAAGTTGGCTCAGTTAATAGCATCACTGTCGAAAACATTTTATTATTACTAACCACCTAGTATTTAAAAAGTAAGTTGCCAAATTTTAATTTAAGTCTGATTAACATGCAACAAGTGTAATGAAGAATAATAACACCATTCACCATAAAGAAGTAAATAGAATGACCATCACATAATGTAAATAAAGTCTGGAGGAAAAACTCCTCACTACAATCCCACAACTGAAATAATTAACGAAATACTGAATACTAAATCAATACATGCCAAAGCCTGAAAACTGTAATGGAAAGATGTCTCTAATAGGAACGGGCAACATGCCCTACAACTGATAAATAATAATTCTGGAATCCAAATGATAGAAGCGTCTACAAGCAAATCCCTGTAGCTTCCACAAACAGCTACAGCTCGTCACCTGAATGAGTATCCTATGCATGGTGTCCTTGTGGCTGGGCACCTAAAATGGTTTTACAAGAAAAAGATTTGAAAGCAAACGGGTCAGAGCCCGAATGTGGAGATATTTTTAAAAACCTGCAAGTGCTTTAAAAACATTTAAAACATTAAATGCAAAGTACATGTTAGGACGTGCACTCACATGATATTCTCACCTCTCGTCTAACTGTGCACTCCTAACGTAAGTACCCATCTACAACGACACAAACCACTAGCTAAGTGACATCATATCTAGCTAGACTGTCATAGGTCCTACCCTTATTACTCGGTTCTATTAACATTATAACGCTCGTAATTCAATAGGGGTTTAACGTAAACTCAGATGCTCAATATGCAATATATTACTCTATCAGCTAACCCGTTATGTTTTTCTCGAAACAATACCGTAATTATTTTCACAACATTAACATGAAGGTTCTCATTAATTAAGTGTATATTATTCACATCATAAATATACAATACAAGCACCCCGAGAACTAAGCTGCGGTGCACACATACTCTGCTATCCATCCCGGTACATCACGTACATAAGGATTACATATTCCGAATCTCTCAGGAATAGTTCACAAATAACAACATCACAAATAATGGAGGCGAACACAGTCACATCACATGGGTCACGCACATACCTACGCTCCCACGATCAGCGGACTTATTAATATCCCAATAAGTCTTTCTATGACCTATGTTCATCAAGGTAACCAGTCTAAATCCGGGCAACACAAGGATTAGAGGGCCCTAAGCGAACGCAAATCTCCCGTGATAGCAAGTATGGTAGGTATGTCATACACACAATTCATATACCAATACTAAGTAAACACACATCTTAGTAATCCCGTAGTTTAATTGAAGTACTATTCTCATTGTAGTACCAATATATAATTTATACACTTTATAGGATTCCGGTTTATAATCATACGCGCCATAATCTATTCTCACGTCGTAGTAGACACTCACGTCTCAACCCAAACGGTTCATTGATTTAAATTACTCGTATATAATTTACTACTCATAATAACCCAAAAGTCCCAAATCTATCAATACATCATCAAAGGAATGTTAACTCTACCCTCGAACAAGTTTACAGGACTCCCAACATCAAAACAGGCCAAAAAGGCCCAAACTGCCAGCTCGTTAGAAGTCTCGTTCGAACGAGGCTGTTCGAACGAGATCAAACTGTCAGCTCGTTAGAAGTCTCGTTCGAACGAGACTGTTCGAACGAGATCCAGTTCGTTCGAACGAACTGTACCTTCTAACGATATCTTGTTCGAACGAGATTATCGAACGAAACTGCCCCTCGTTAGAAGCGACTGGTCAACTCGTTAGAAGCTCGTTCAAACGAGCTCGTTCGAACGAGCTCGTTCGAACGACCTGGGTTGGTTTCTAATGAGCTACCATCTGCGAGCCCAGAAATTCCAAAATCGTTTTTCACCCAATTTCTACTCCTCAAATCTCCTCTAAACTTCGTCCCAACTATATTTTAAGGTCTCTAATCAATCCTAAACATATATAGTCACATCCTAACATGTTTTAAGGACTTAATTTGTCCTAAACATCATTAAATCACAAATCTCTACACTTTTTCCCCAATTTCTCAAGAACATGAACCCTAAAGTTTGTAATCATCAATTAGTCCATTCTAGATCCGTTTTTATAACATCCAACATACATTAATACCAGAATAACCATCTCTATGTGAATCTACATGCAATTTTTGTCCTCAATATTCAAGTTCTAAGTCCAATCAACATGGGTTTTCATTCATCTTTCAAGAACAATTGGAATTCTTCTATTTTCTGACATGGGAAGAACATTCTCTGAATTTAAATGTAATTAAATCACTTGCCTTGATTGTCTCTGAATTTGGTGTTGATTTTTGTAAAGGTTTCTGCAGAATTCCTTCTCCTTCTCTCCCTCTCCAAGCTTTCTTCTTCAAAGGTGGCTATGGTGGCTAGGGTTTTCTTTGGGAAAGTTGGAAACCTAAATGATAACCTCCGTAGCTTATTGGGTCATTAAGGGTTGGTTAGTGGCTTAGTGGGTCAATTCCCAATCAGATTAAAACTCCCAATTTTCGTCACTTTTAATTCTCCAAAAATACAAAATTACCTAAATGCCCTTTATGTTGCCGGTATGGCCTAAAAATACCCCGGGATCCAAACTAAACCCCCGGCTAGTGTTTTCTGACTATCTCGACCCTTCCGGACGCGTTGGCGCACTCAAAACGACCATATGGTTTAAAGAATTTAAATTCACTATTATAATCAAAATATTACACCATGACGCGACGGTCACACGCGTCTCAACAAAATTTCCAAAATGCCGTATATCAATCTCACGACAAATTTCATAATTCAATATTCATATAACATCATATATGCTCAATTTAGTTAAATACCAACTCACATCTCGCTAGTATTTTACCCGGATTAATTTCCAATTAATTCACATTTAATTAATTAATCCCAAAAATAAATATAGCCAAAAGTACGGGGTATTACAAGTTCAGCTTATCACCCACAGACAGACGGACAGACAGAGCGTACTAATCAGATGTTAGAAGATATGCTACGCATGTGTGTTCTCGATTTTGGAGGAGGATGGGAGCCACATCTTCCACTGGTAGAGTTCGCTTATAACAACTCTTATCAGTTTACGATTGGCATGGCTCCATTTGAGGCTTTGTATGGCAGGCCTTGTCGTTCTCCAACTTGTTGGCTCGAGGTGGGGGATAACAAGTTGCTAGGGCCAGAAGTGATTCAGGAGACCTCCGCGAGGATTGAGATAATCAGAGTCGTATTCGGGTAGCTCAGGACAGGCAGAAGAGCTACGCCGATGCGAAACGGTTCTTCCGGGAGTTTAATGTGGGAGATCAAGTGTTGTTGCGTGTATCTCCTATGAAGGGAGTGATGAGGTTCGGGAAGAAGGGGAAGTTGTCTCCGAGGTACGTAGGACCATTTCCCATCATCGAGAGGATTGGGCCGGTAGCATACAGGTTGGGATTGCTCGAACATTTACATCGCATCCACGATGTATTCCACATCTCGTCGTTGAGACGATATCTTCGGGATGATATGGCCCATACTCACATTGCGATAGATGAGATAGACTTACAGTCCGATAGCTCTTACGAGGAGAGACCAGTGGCTATTCTAGACTATAGTGAGAGGAGATTGAGGTCGAAAATAGTTCCACTTGTGCGAGTCCAGTGGGAGCATCATAATGTGGAGGAATCCACTTGGGAGCGTGAGGCAGATATGCGCGAGAGATACCCAGAGTTGTTTTTACCAGGTATGCCTTATTTTCCGAATTTCGGGACGAAATTCCGTTATTAGGGGGGAAGTATGTAATACCCCGTATTTTTATGCTATATTAATTTGGGGATTTATTAAATTTAATGTGACTGTTTATTTAATAAAAATCCGGAAATTAATTATGTTATAATTATTAACGTGACGAGAGTTAGTAATTATGGGAAACTTGTTGAATATTACTAATGAACATAGTAATATATTATATTGGTTATATTGAATGTCATAAGTGAATTAAATGACTATTTCGGAAATTTAAGTTGGGACGTGCCCGTGTCACGTCGGGACTAATTTTGTTAAATTAAAAAGTGAATATTTTATATGTTGTTCGTATGGTCATTTTGAGTTCGCCAACGCGTCCGGAAGGGTCGAGATAGTCAGAAAGTGTACCCGGGGGTTTAGTTTGGGCCTCGGGGCGTTTTTAGGCCTAATTGGTGCCCCGGGAGGGCATTTTAGTCATTTTACATAAGTGGGTAATTAAACCCACGAATTTCAGCCAACCTATATCAGCCATTAGGTCAGCCTCTTAGGGTTAGAACATTCACAAATCAAGTGACGGCCATTGGATAAGAGAGGAGAGAGCTCCAAGGCAATCCAAGGCCAAAAAGCCACCGGTTTGCACCGCCACCACCACCACCGCGTAGATCACGAGTCGAGGAACGCAGCCATACCAAAATCAGCCGTGAATCTGCATACCAAAATCCCAGGCAAGTGTTTAAACTTGCTATTTTCGTTGATGCAATCTTCATGTTAGCTTAGGAATGAATTGTGATAAAAACTATGGAAGAAAGCCCCATTTTTGATAGGAGAACCCATGTAGTATTGATGTATATGTTAATTCTGGAAACCCTTGCCATGTAGAGGTAATAATCCACGAAATTTGGTGATCATAATAAAGAAATATTGGAGAAAGATTCATTAGAAATCTGTTTAAGAAAATTCTAGTGTTCTTGATAATTAGACATGATTTTAGGTTGAAAATCCATGTTTAATGATAGTTATACACATGCCTTACGTTATAAACACCTGGTATAATGATGATAGTAGGATTTTTGGGACGATTAGAATGGAAAAACATAGTTTTGGATGAAGAAGTTTGATGAATCCCGTTACTGCATTCTGCAGAATTTTGCCCAGACCTGCTTGATCGATTGATCGAGCCTAGAGCTTCGATCGATCGAAGGTTCGATCGATCGAGCCCCAAGCTTCGATCGATCGACCCCTCCTGGCAGACTCCTAATTCCCTCTTTAAATGCGTTAAATTCAAATTGTCGTGATATAATTCTTGGTCATTCTTGATAAATTGATTTGGGAGACATTGAGGACCAGTAGGGTATATGAATAGATGTTGGAACCTTTAATCTTCAACGAGAATGGTATTTATGGGATAATTACTTTAGGTTGGTAGATTTATGAATTTTAAAGGGTGAGGTGCGTAAGAGAGTTACGTTGGAATCTAATAAAGACACTTACTAAAATTCAGATTTGTGAGGATATATCCCACGAGTGTTAGGTAATAAGTGAGAAAACCCTTCGAGTTAAGGTTAGGAACGAAACCTTATACGTGTATTCTAAATGTGAAATTAAGGATAAATGGTATAATTATGAGTGACGAGAGGAACCTATATTAATATGATAAAGTGGTATATTTATATGATTGTGTGTACATATATTATATGCTTGTTAAAATCATGCCCACGCTACTTGCTATCCCTGAGGTTACCGCGCTGGGACAAGTCTTATCTCGATGGGACCTTTATGGGGGATATTGACTTGTACCCTAGAAGATAGATGTCCTTGGTACAGGCTATCGACGTGATAGTTCAGTCGGTCCTAAGAGACGCAGGCATGTGCCATCCTCTTAGAGACTTGGAATCTATTCTTCGCCTCAATATTGTTTGTGTATGTATGTTAATACATTTTGAGAGTGATTCCGAATGTATTCCCCTTAATATGAGTTATATGGGGCTTTGGATAGTAGAGTATGCCCGCACCATAATTTAGTTGGGGTGCTGTTATAATATATATTATGCGAGTAATTAATATATATATGAAATTCTAAAATTTGGAACTACCTACCGTGATTTGATATGTTGGACATGGTTGTTGACTGAAAATTTTAAATACTTGTTTTGAGAAAGCAGAGTATACCTACACCATAGTTTATATGTTGGTGCTGTTAGAATATATATATATAAGTTATACGAGTAATTTATATATATCTGGATTGAGGAATTTAAACTATTGTTGTAACGTAGTAAGTGAGGAATAATTCTGGACTAAATTGTGAATATTTATTTTGAGTAAATATAATATGTCACTGGGAAACTAACTGATTTTATAAAGTTAAAATGGAGAACTTTGGTTACTAATTGGAACATTCTTTTTGGAATTGAATCGTTGAATTGTAAATCTTACGAGTAACCTAAGTTAAGTTAAATCATTTAGGAAGACTAGTGCGATAATTGATAAAACAAAACCGTTGGGAATATTAGTGCGATAGGTGTGCACATTTAGAAGAGAGGTGAGTATTTCTCAAGAGAGTGACGCACTAATATGATGTTGCATTGGCCTGTATCAATTTAAATACTTGCTAAACGTATTTTTAAATCAAACACACTTTCGGGCTCTGACCCGTTTCCTTTTTCTCTCTCTCTCTCTTGTATATATATGTATATATTTCAGGTGCCCAGCCACAGGGGCGTCTTGCTTAGGATCCTTTGAGAGGAACGTGCTGCAGCTTAGGTGGGAGTTGCAGGTCACTTGCGTAGACGGCTTCCTTTATTGACTCCACTTCTAGCATTCTCATTTATTGGGCTTGTGTCGCCCTTTCCATCATTTCATTTGTTGTTGGGACATATATATTTCAGTTGTTTCCAGTATTGTTCTATGGGATTTATTCAGGATGGATTTGTGATTTTAGTTTCATATGTTGACATTCGATTGACGAATGTATTATGTTATTTGGTTTATTGTGGTGTGATTCTTAATTGTAGAAATGTTGTTATTAAGTAAATAAATCTTTTTCGTTAATTAAAATTTGGAAAGTTTGTATGAAAATGTTTTTGACACTTAGCTTAATTATTTAGGGTGTTAAATTGGAAAATTTATTTTTATCGACAGTGATGCTGAGAATGAACCAACTGTTTACCTTGATTTAATTTAATAAAGGAGTGATCGCCCTGTATTTAATTAGGCGGGGTGTCACACTAGGGCAAAGACAACAAGGGGTACTTGAGCCCATTGAACTAAAGAAAGCTTTCCCTCATTATGCTTTGGGGTATCAATCATCAGAACAAGAGCTCATAATGATCCGCCAGTCTCGACCAAAGTGAAGACTAGTCTGCATCCCGACTATCCCAGGTGACTATTTGAATGGACGCTTCATCAAAGAGGGCGAGGACTTCTCATTTTGTGGCTTTCCGAAACCATGGTATGACCATACAGACAAAAAGATAAAGCCTGGAATGAAGATCTTTTTCTAAGACAGCTACCTATGGGCCGAAAGTTCCCAACACCATGTACAACCGCTCATCAGAGATACCGAAGATTTTGAGGGAAGTAACTCTGAAGATTTCTTCAACTTACAGATACTGGGGCTAACACTCCGCATGGTTCATTCAATCATTACATCACTGGATCCATCCCACCTGATTAAATCTGCTGATACACCTCTCCTCAACTCGCATGCTGCGTCGGTTCTACCTATTGAAATCCCACCTAACCCCAATGTTTACCCCATTTCTTCTTCTGTTGTCTATCCTTGCTCAAATGTAATCGAGACCTCCTTTGATGAGGTTCTCAATGCTATTTTTCCTATCAATGAAATAAATAAAGATTTTGAGTATCTTGCTGTGCCTTACATTAACTGTTTGGATTATAATCAAACTTTTGATGATGATGATTTTACAAATGAACAATTCTTAACTGATCTAAATAAGGTGAATAACAAACAACATAACCGCGTTTAAGTTAATAAAGAAGAAACTGTTATTGTTAACCTCGTTCTAGTAGCCAAATCCGCGAGATTAGGATAGGGGATACCCTCGATGAGCATGAGCGCGCACAACTCGAAGAATTATTGAAGGAATTCGTGGATGTCTTCACATGGTCCTACGACGATATGCCTGACATTAATCCTGAAATAGCTCAACATGAGATCCCCACTCTACCAGATTACAAGTTGGTTAAACAAAAGTTGAGAAAGCTTCGCACCGAATGGTCGCTCAAAGTCAAAGAAGAGTTGGTCAAATAGTTGAATGTGGGCTTCATTCGTGTGATTGAATATCCCACATGGCTAGCCAACATAGTGCCTATACCAAAATTAGGAGGGAAAGTTCGGATGTGTATAGACTACCGGGACTTGAACAAAGCCTCTTCAAAGGGTGATTAGTAGCTACCCAATATCGACATGATCGTGGATAACACATCCAGTCATGCTCTCAAGTCATTTGTCGACGGGTTTGCCGGATACAACCAAATCAAAATGCACCCAGATCACCAAGAAAAAACCGCGTTCATCACCCCATGGGGAACCTTTTGCTACACTGTTATGCCATTTGGTCTCAAGAATACTGGGGCTACCTACCAGAGGGCTGCCACAACCATCATGCACGATCTGATTCATAAAGAAGTCGAGGGGTGATATTGTTATCAAATCCAAAACTAGAGAAGGTAATGTTCCCGCTCTCCAAAAGTTCTTCGAACGATTGCGATGATATCATATGAGACTTAATCCACAGAAATGTGTCTTTAGCGTTACAAAGGGAAAACTCTTGGGATTCATGGTCAGTGAGAAGGGGATAGAAGCAGATCCTGCCAAACTGAAAGCCATACTTGAGATGCCACCTCCACGAATGGAGAAAGAAGTCTGAGGTTTCCTTGAGAAATTACAATACATCAGTTGGTTCATCAGCCAACTAACCTCCATCTGCGAACCTATTTTCAAACTCCCCCGAAAGGATTCAACCAAGTTTTGGAATGAGGTCTGCCAAGAAGCTTTTGACTGAATCAAATAATATCTGACCCAACCGACGGTACTCATGCCACCACAGCCTGGTCTCCCCTTGATCCTATACTTAACCATAATCGACACTACAACTGGGGCTTTGCTGGCCTAATACCTTGAAGATTCCTACAAAGAAAGAACTAACTATTATGCCAGTCGCAAATTGGTTGGGTACAAAGTTAACTATAATGCTTTGGAAAACGCATATATCACGCTTATCTGGGTCACCCAAAAGTTATGACACTACATGCTCGCCTTCCCTATCAAACGTGTATCCCGAATGGACCCTATCAAGTACCTGCTTGAGAAACCCACCTTATATTGCTGAATGGCTCGTTGGTTGATGCTCTTAGCTGAGTTTGATATCGTGTACGTCATATAGAAAGCCATGAAAGGAAGACCCATCTCTGACTACCTCGCTGACTACCCCATGGAAGAAGTCGACAACTAGATCTCCGAATTCCCAAATGAAAACATCATCTACACTGCTCAATGTGACCTTCGATGGAAAATGTTCTTTGACGATGCGGCCAACAAAAAGGGATATGGCATTGGGATACTTCTGATCTCCCCATATGACTCCCACACTCCCATCGCCATTAAATTGGATTTCCTCTGCACCAACAACATGACTAAATACGAGGCGTGTATTGTAGGCCTCAAAGTTGATCTCAAGAAAGGTATTCAATGCCTAGATGTCTATGGGGATTCGACCCTCATCATTGGTTAAGTGCTCAGAAAATAGAAAGTCAAGGACGAGAAATTCCAACCCTTCCATGCCCACTTAGAAGAATTAGCCTCCCAATTCCAAGACATCACCTTCCATTACCTACCTTGAGCAAAAAATAACCTAGCCGATGCCCTTGCTAGCCTAGCCTCCATTGTCGACATTCCCGAAGGAGTAATAATGGCCCCCTTCCTAGTTCAAAAAAAGATAAACCAACCCATTTCTACCACATTGAGCTCATCACCAAAGAAGATTCCGAGCTTGCCAATTACTGGTATTATGATATCTGGCACCTCCTCAAGCATGGTAGGTATTCCGAGGTTCCAATAAGAAATACCAGGCAACCTTCGAAGACTTTTCGCGCAGTAGATCATCTGCCACAAAGCACTGTTCAAGAGAAACTTCAATGGAACTCATATATACTGCATCGCAAGGGCTGGCATTAAAGAGGTAATGCAGAAAATCCACAGCGAAGAATGCGGGCCCCATATGAACGGTCACATGCTTGCCAAGAAGATCATCCGACAAGGCTACTACTGGACCACCATGATCCAGGATTGCACCGCCTATGTCCAGAAATGCCTCAAATTCTAGCAGTTTTCCAACCTTCAACACCTGCCTCCGCGTGAATTGTACAACATGACTTCTCCCTAGTCGTTCTCCACCTGGGGCATCGACATCATACGAAAGGTTACACCCAAGGCTTCCAACGGGCATGAGTTCCTTCTAGTTTCCATTGATTACTTCACCAAATGGGTCGAATCTGAGTCATACGCAGTCCTAAATGCTAAGAAAGTGGCCCAATTCATCATGAAAAACATTATCTGCCGATATGGAGCCGCGCATGAGCTTGTGTCAGATAACGGGTTGCATTTTGAGGTAGAAGCCACAGAAGTGGTCGAGGAGTATGGGATTCAAAGACACAAATCTTCTCCTATCGACCTCAAACTAATACTGCAGTCGAAGCCGCTAACAAGAACCTAAAAGCCATCATCACTAAGATGATCAAAAGCTGTCAAGATTAGGCTGAACGAATCCCACACGCCCTCTGGGGCAAGCGAACCTCAATCCGAACTTCTACTGGGGCTACCCATTACTCTCTAGTCTACGGCATGGAAGCAGTCCTACCCGTGGAGCTGGAAATACCCTCGTTGCGCGTCATGATTGAAAGCAAGGTCAGTAAAGAAGACCGGTACCAAAGCCGTCTTGATGAGATGGCCCTTCTAGATGAAAGTATATTTAAAGATCTATACCACATACAAGGGTACCATCGTCGAATAGCACGTTCATTAAATAAGAGAGTCGAGAACCGTTGTGTCCGAGAGGGGTATTTGGCCATCAAAGAAATAATAGAGCCCATCTGGGACCCAGAGGGAAATTCAAGCCCAATTGGAGCGGCCCATATATCATTAAGAAAATCTTGTCCAACGGTGCCACCATGCTCACCGAACTAGATGGAGAAGAGATGCCTCGTCCAGTCAACCTGGACTATGTCAAGAAATTTTACTCGTAGTCCGAAATCTCGACGCGCTACGACTCTTCTCATCTCCCTTCTATTCTAAAAAAAATTAATTTTTTTTTTCATTTCCCTCTACCCAGAACTACGTGAGCCTGATCCTCTGCAAGAACCATTTTCAGAAAAAATTAAAATTTTCAAAAAATGCCAGAGGTATGTAGGCAGTTCATACATCTTACATGAGCATGACCCTTTCTTTTTTATAAAAAACTATTCTTTTCTTATCTCTAAGAACGACAGTTCAATCTAACATATACTTTAACAAAAGGATTATGCATGCCTTAGCGATCGGTATAAATAATTTAAAATACAAAATTCATCAAAAGGCACACCTAGAAGATCAAAAACTCGTTTATTTCACTAATAAGAAATTACAGTGCAATTACATAAGAAAAGGAATGGATAACTCCCTTCCCCCTACCTTCCTAAAAAGCCAAATAAATTCCCAAATTTATTCACCATTACAAAAAAAATTCCCTAAGAGTCCTACCCACAGCTACCAGAGGAGCCCGCTCCGTCATCATCTACATCCTGGGGTTCCCACGCTTCCCCTACCTAAATGGAGTGCTGCAGACGCTTCATAGACCAATAAGATCGAACCAGCCTCGAAAAAACTAGCACACCTCCCTCCATGGTATCAGATAAAACAAGCCACCTTTATCCAATATCCACTTCCAACATCCTGTTAACTACTTTTATCCACAACCACTTTATATAATTCCCAGGGATGTGCCAAAATCTACCAACAGACTGAGAGGGATGGGACGATGGACGTCGACTCTCCCACAAAGAGCCAAGCCGCATGCACAGACACTCTATCAAATCTTCTACCGGAAATAAATCCAGTGTCCGAGGTGGCACAATCTGCTCCCAGCCAAATTGGCGCAGAAGCCGCCAAGGGAAATAACAAGAGTTCTGTCTGAGACCAACCAGCCGGACGTACGGGTATTCCCCTAGCTCTAGAATAGGCAACAACTGTCCCCACCAAGGCACTGACCAATACAAATTTAGAGCCCCAAGCTCCACAAATCAGTTTTCCCAGCTCTCGATATCCAGGCCAACACTGATGAAATGGTACGAAAAGAAGTTGGGTACAACCGACAAAGGATATTCCGGAGGAGTCACTAGGCGGAATCTTTCAGATAACCCCATGAATAGCATCACAGGGATACCCCTCAGAAAGTTGGAACAACCTTCTCGCCAGGCATCCAGGCCATTCAGAGTCTCCACCAGTATCACCGTCGCAGGATTGTGACTGTAAGATATCCATGAAGTAATAGCTTCAAGTTGTGGGTCGACCAGCAGTTCCCCAGTCACTAGCAGTAATTTCGAAACAAAGCCCAGAATGACGGCTCCGGCATATCCAACATCACCAACCTCCCGCAAATGCACGGACTGCAACATCGCTAGAAGGGAGATCATTCCTCTAGCCACCAGTGGTCTGGCCGTCGAGGGTGAAATATGAAGAAGCCCGGCCAACAAATCCCTAGGAGAACGAAAAAACTCAGGTAGAGCCGCACCAACGCTGGGATTTATCCCCAGCATGGCTGAAAATTCTTCGTAGGTAGGACAAATCTCATCCAACCCGAAGCGGAAGATATGATCCTCGAGATACAAAAACTCGACAACCGCCATCAGCATGTTCCACTCAATGGGCCGATTGTGCCACAAAGAGACTCGTCGTATATGAAAACCATCATAATCAACGTTATAAGAGCACATTGCTTGCAAGACTTCGAGGTAGTTAACGAACTCAATGCTACCAGGGAGAGCCATCTTGCAAGACAAAGAGATAGTAAGCAAGTAAGAATGTGGAAAAGGAAGAGAGTGAAAGTGTAAAAAGGAAAGACCCATCCACACCTCCTTTTATACATGGAAACCCCCAAGCAAAGACATAATCCCTGCAGAAATCGGAGGGAATCCTACCCCACAAGGTACCAAAGGCTGAAGAGGGTATCAATCAAAGGTTTGAATTGATGGGACTGTACTGACCTGCCGATAGGCAGGACAAGGTGCTTACCGATCGACAACCCCCTATTTTTATAAACTTACCTTTTTCCTCTTTTGTTAAAATCAGAAAACTCAATAAAAATAAATATATATTCTCAAACAGAATTTCAAAATCCCATTCCATCTTTATATGAATTATCATTTTAAATAAAACTTTCCTTCAAATCCCAAAAATATTTCTTTTTACGGTCTCAACAGCAAAGTAAAAAGCGCATATGCATTCATTCATTCATTACTAACAGAAGATAATAAAAAACTCCATTGCATTGTATAGATATTTTTTTCTGTGTTACATTAATTTTGCAGGAAATAAAAAAAAGAAGAAAAATAACGAGACTCACCCCGAACCCACATTCTCTTTCTCTCTCACTTAACCTTCCCCCTCTCTCTCTAAGAACTTCCACCCCTGCGATGTGCTCTCTTTCCCCCGCGACGAGATGATGCACCACCACTACCCGAACCAAACTCCTCCCCGGATGAGGCAGACGGCACCAAGTAAGAAGGAATAGGAACCGTGTCCCGAATATGGGCGGTCGTCGAAGATATCCAGTCTTTAATATCCCTCAGCCAAGTGGTGGACATCCGAACTTGCTTCAAGAAAAGGCAGAATCAACATCAAGCATAAAAGATCAAAAGAAACCAAAAACAAGAAAAGGAAAAGAACATAAAGATATACAAAAGGACAAAGAACCTCCTCTATCAAGCCTAACTCCTTTGGGTCCATAGCACGAGGACGATGTAACATAGGCACCATCCCTCCATCAGCCCGCCGGATGTTGTATGAAGGGTTATGCAACAGCACAAAGGGAACCTCCGAAGTCACCTCCATTGCAGACGTCGACAGACCCCCACCGCTGTGGGAGGACCCCACTGGCCGACTCGAACCTGCAGGAGTGAAGGGAAGTGCATCATATATGCTAGGCGGCATCAGCCAACTCGTCACGAAGTCCATATAATCATACAACACAGTCGTATCGGTGTACAATAGATAAGACTTGCCAATCATCACTGTGATCCTCGCATCCTCTGTCAGCAATCGGTCCCGCCTCATAGACATAGGGGGCCTCGCAGGCGGCACCACCACCTCCTCCTCAGCAATCTTCTGAGCCACCCTCTCCCCGAGATACCAAGAGTGGACAAACTCGTGCGCCAGCAAATGCCTCATCTGCGCATTCTTTCCAGTCAACCCCGTGTCCTAAACGATCGTCCCCCAAGGGTAAAAAGTCACCTGAAAAATCCCCAGCAAAATATAAGGGAATATGGAATTAGAACACACAAAGGTCTTAGACTGAAGAAAGGAGAAGTCTTACCTTATCACTAGTAAGGCCATTCAAGACCCGACGCATCGCCTACATAGAGAGAGACCACCTTGACTGTCGATTGGACTTCCGCCACCGATACAACCGGCAAAAGTCCCCAACGATCTCATCCTTTAAAGTGATCAGCTGGGTATTACACCCAATCACCTCATAGAACCACGCCTACCAAAGATAAAAATCCGCAATAAAAAAAGAGATGCATAAGGAAAATGCGAATGCATGAAAGGAAAATGCACAAATTAAAGAATACCTCAAGAAGATACGCGGCTCCAGTGAAAGTCTGCCGGCAGCACCGACTGAATGCAACCAGAGAAATATAAAGGGTTGCCAAAGTCAGGCTCCCCCAATCATAGAGAGGCATGTTCGAAAATATCCTCAGGTATGGCAAAAACCATAAGTGGACAACGTCGCCTCTCGATTCCACCAAAAATACCCCCAGAACCAGTAAAATAAACAATTGGGCCATCGGCCTCACCTGCAGCCCGTCCTCCACATTAATAACCCTGCCCAATAAAACATCATTCAGCAGCGATAAACGGATGGAGTCCCCAGATACTATCCTCCCCACATCACCGAGCGCTGCCCGCACCGCCTCCGGCCTCACCCGCAAAGAGCGATCCACCTCTATCTGCTCTCCATCACAATCCAGCCCCAGTAGCTTCTGCACATCTATGGGAGTCACAGTCATCTCCCCAAAGCCAAAATGAAAGGTGTGGGTAGTGTCCCACCACCTCTCGCCCAGAGCGTATAAAACTGTCGTCGAACGAGGAGTCTCATCCAGCACATACGCCAACCTCCTAAAGCCTGCTGATGATACCACCCAACGCACCATAGATGGAAGATGCTCCCAGACATCCTTAAGCCCCGTCGTCCTGCGGGCATGCATAGTCGACAAAGAAACATCAGACTGCCAAAAAAAAAACCTTGTTAGAATCTAAGAAAAAAAAGGAAAACCACAAAAAAGGAATGCCAAAAGTCATTTTACTTACATAGCCGCCAGGGTTCACCACCCTCGAAGAGCGATGACGCGACGACTCCCGCATCAAGGTCCGCTCATCCGTAACTGGCTCAAATGCGTCAAAAGAGTTCTCACTCCCCAAAGCAAGAGGCGCCCTAGCCATCCATTCCACATTCGCCTAGTCGTCAACAACCAACCACTGCTGCTGTACTACCGTGCTCACAAAAGTGGCCTTTTTTTAGAGATCGAAATGCTAGAACGATTCGCAAAAGAAAATTGCAAAGAGAGAGAAGACAAGAAGCTGTGAAAAATGAAGGGAACCCTCCCCTTTTTATAGGGTACCAAGGGTCATGCCGATCGGCACTGCACCCCCACATACGGATCTGCACTGACCTTTTACCTTCTCGAGGCAGTCCAAAAGACTGTGCCACTACCGAATGTCACCCTCTACACCATGAAGACCGGCACCCCCTTAAATTTTCGTACAAAAATTCTCAGAAAATACCAGAAACCCTGAAAAATCCTTAAAAAATTCCTAAAAATCCCGAAAAGGATTTAGAACATTTTCACCAAGAAAATTTCGCACTCCCTCCAGCGGAACCCATATTTTCCCAGCGGAACTCTCAAAAGCCAAGTGAATCTCCTCCCAACAACGTCTCCGGAGGACCCCTAAAGCATCCCAAATTTCAGGATCATCTCCAATCCCCCAAAGGTCTCAAATTTTCCCGAGCAATACGTCCAAACCCTGGACCACCTAATCACTTCCCCAGTGGAATTAATGGCATCATATTGGCTATTACCCCGCAAAGTCTCCAAAAGATACAAGGATTTCCCCAAAAATCGGCTCCCCAGCTTAAATCAAAATCACGAGGTGATTTCCCCGGCAGAGTTCCCCGAGAACATCTCAACTTAATCCCTCAGAATTGGCTTCGACCCACAAAATTGGTCATCTCAATTTAAGCCCTCAGAATTGGCTATGACGCGCAGAATTGGTCATCTCAACTTAAACCCTCAGAATTGGCTTCGACTCGCAGAATTGGTCATCTCAACTTAAGCCCTCAGAATTGGCTTCAACCCACATAATTGGTCATCTCAACTTAAGCCCTCAGAATTGGCTTCGACCCACAGACTTGGTCATCTCAACTTAAACCCTCAGAATTGGCTTCGATCCGGAGAATTGATCATCTCAACTTAAGCCCTCAGAATTAGCTTCGACCCGCAGAATTGGTCATCTCAACTTAAGACCTCAGAATTGGCTTCGACCCACAGAATTGTTCATCTCAACTTACGCCCTCAGAATTGGCTTCGACCTGCAAAATTGGTCATCTTAACTTAAGCCCGCAGAATTGGCTTCGACCCGCAAAATTGGTCATCTCAACATAAGCCCTTAAAATTGGGTTCGACCCGCGTAATTGGTCATCTCAACCTAATCCCTTAGAATTGGCTTTGACCCGCAGAATCGTTCACCCTCATCTTCAAGCCCTCAAAATTGGCTTCGACCCGCAGAATTGGTCATCTCAATTTAAGCCCTTAGAATTGGCTTCGACCAGTAGAATTGGTCATCTCAACTTAAGCTCTCAGAATTGGCTTCGACCCGCAGAATCGGTCACCCTCATCTTCAATCCCTCAGAATCGGCCTCGACCCTCTGAATCGATCATACTCATCCTTAGGTCCTCAGAATCAGCCTCGACCCTCTGGTCATCCTCTTTAAAAGGCATCATGCGGTGTATATTCGACGGCTATCGTTTGTTCCAAACTCACCCATCAAGGGACTTTGTAGACACCTAATTCTCATACCCCCTAACCTCTCCTTAGGTTCCTAGCACCTCCCTTTATTACTACAAACCTAAGTCATACCCCGGGTACTGACCTAGAGGCCATCGTGCGCTCCCAGGCTCCGTTTAACCAAAAATCAAACTCTTTATCTCGACCGAGACTGAATGAATATTTTAATATCACTAAAACCCCTTTCCAACGGTCCACCTGGTGCGCGATTCTGACTTATGGTGCGGACGAACGACCCATTTTCCCTTGAAACTTGATCAAGAGGCCATCAGACGCTCCCAGGCTACGTTTGACCAAAATTAACTCTTTAGCTCGATTGAAAGTGAATGAATCTTCGAAAGGCACTGAAACCCCTTTCCAATGGTCCACCCCGTGCGTGATTCTGACTTACGGTAGGGACGAACAATTCGTTTTACTCCGAAAGGTCACCGAACGCTTTCATTGAGTCAAGCTTTTTGTAATGTCGAATTACATCTTCTAAAATTTCCAACGGTCTGCCCTGTTTGTGATTCTGACTTACCATGCTGACTAACGATCCATTTACGTCCGATAATTCCCCGTCCAAGGGATCAACGAACGCTTTTAAGCCACATTTGACCCAAAGTCAACTCCCGGACTCGGGAACATTCCAAAAGACTTTCTAAGGGCTCTGAAGTATCTTTCTAATGGTTCACCGTGCGCGATTTAGATAATTGGTTTGCGCTCTATGATTGATTTTTCGAAGGAACCTGAAAGCGACTGCTAAACGGTAGGTTCCAAACCCTGCCTATCGGCAGTGTGACTAAACACACCTACCGATTGGAAGGACCAGGTCTATACCGATCGGTAATACCCCGAGCCTATAAAAAGGAGGGTCTGACCTCATTGAAAAGGGACAAGATCTGAAACCCTTCACTCTAAGCGAGCTCAGAAAACCCCTCTCGAAGTCAGCGTGATTTCCATATCCAAATACCTTTCCAACCTTCACTTTTCATCACCTTTTTCATCCAACTTGGTGAATTAAGTACCCTCCATCATCACCCAAGTGCAAGGGTTGATCTCCAACATTCAAGATCAAGCTCTGGATCTTCAAGAAGGTCCAACTTTCTCAACTCTCTCTTCAAATTCTCCTAAATTCGCATTAACTTATTTTATTACTTAGCACTTTTATTCTCTCATCTCACATATCCTAATATACGTTTTATTTAGTATTATTTCACATCTTTATTTTCATATAAATAAAACTCAAAAAATAAGAAAAAGAGGGTTTGCTCATAAATTCCAAACGGGAATTCTCACACTTTTCGCACAACTAAAGCACTTTTTTACACACACATACACACATACACACACACATAAGAGAAGTCCCCGGTTGGATTTATGAGATAAATCCCACCCTTCATTTTGCACACGAACTACGTGGACTTTGATGCCTCCATAGGATACGTAGGCGTCTCGGGGTAAAATCCGAGACTCGAGTCCTTTTCCTACCTTTTTCCTATTTTTTTCCTATATTCTTTAAATTTGACTCTTTTAGATTCTATATGTTTATATATACATATATTTGTTCTTAGTGGCATATTATTCCATATGTGTTATCGTTCCGTTATAACGATCAACGCTAGGATAATCACGCATATCCTATTTTCTAATATTGCTTTTAGGAACATTCCTACGGATGACTCGCTTTATCTCTTCCATGATACAAGTCGATGATTCCTATCTCCACTACATATACACATGCACACATATCACGGGGAAATAAAGGAAAATAGCAATAACCCATGAGAGACCGTAAGGGCGGAATGGGTGACTAACACCTTCCCATTTCGTAACTTAACCTTCGAACCCTTTTTCGAATCATTTTGGTTTCGTATGTATCAGTATGTCTTTGGATGCTGGCCTTCGGGATGGCTCCCTTTTTTTTTGTCTATTTTGAGTAAAATAGACTGGCTACTCCATCTCTCTACATTTTTCACCTCATCACCGACGCCGATCAAAGCGCTCCCGAGAGGGATGCGCGGGACCAAGATCCTCTCAACGTTGAAGACGTCGCGTCTTCTTCGTCCCTCTCGCTGCGAGGATTGAGGGATGGCCATATCAATAAATATCTAGACTCCTATGAGATCAAATACACCGCCTTAGATAAGGCTTGGGTGCCCCTCGTGTGGATCACTCGCTAGCCACGACACTATATGATGTGCTTCGGCACATGGCTCATCTTCAAGATGGATCCCTTAAAATACCTCTCTAAAAAACCCTCTCTCTCTATTCGGATGGACAACTGGCTACTGATGCTATCTGAGTTCAAGATCACGTGTGTCATGTAAAAAGCCATTAAATGGAAATCCATCTCCTACCTCCTCATAGGAAAAACCCTGTCAGGTGGGGAAGACCAAAATGAGACAGAATTCCTCGAAGATATTCTCTTCGCCCTAAACGATAGGGAAACTTGGTAAGTTTACTTAGACGGGGCATACAACAAAAGGGTATTCGTTATAGGAATGATAATTACATCCCCGAACTCGAGATAACTCCCCACCGCTATCAAGATCACACAAGAGTTCGAGTATGAGACTTGCATCGTCGGTCTCAAAATTATCTTGAAATGGGAGTCAACGACCTGATGGCCTATGGGGATTCCATCCTAATCATCAATCAAACACTGGGCAAATGGAAGATCCGGGATGGCAAGCTATAACTATACCATTACTACTCAGAGTAGGTAACTTTATGATTTGAGCATCTCGAATTCGATTTCCTCTCGAGAGCTAAAAATAACTCTGTAGACGCACTTGCCACCTTATCCTCCGTAATCGACATGCTGGAGGGCACCACGGATATTGCATTCATCGTAACTAGCTAAAACACCCCTTTATTTTGAATTGAGGTCGATACCATCGAATAAACAACTGTAGGACCTGCAGTCTGGTACTACAACGTATATAACTTGTTCAATAGAAATCACTACCCACCAGATAAATCCAGTAATAATGGATTTTCCCTATGACGATTGATAATCCTAGTTATCATCAAACCCCCTGGTCAGCTCTATAAGAAAGGATTCGACAGAATAAACTTACGATGTGTCATAGGGGATGAAGCCCTCGAAATTATGAATAAAATCCATAGAGGCGAATGTGGCCTACATATGAGTGGGCACACCCTCTCCAGAAAAATACTTTAGAAGTCATTCTACTGGACCATCATAGAAAAGGACTTCACTGAGTACATCCAGAGGTGCCATAAATGTCAATTATATTCCCCCAACGACATCTAGGTTCTCGAGAGCTATATTGCATGACCTCATACTGGTCATTCTCCCCCCGAGGGATCAAAATCATAGCGAAGGTCACTCCCAAGGCCTCCACAAGGCATGAGTTCATCTTAGTTACCATCGACTATTTCACCAAATGGGTATAAGATGAATCCTATATAGTTCTAAATGCTAAGAAAGTGGCCAAAATTATACAATAAAACATCCGTCTGTCAATTCAACATACTTCACGACTTGGTATCAAATAATGGATTTCGCTTTGAAAAAGAGGTATCCAACTTATTACATGAGTACAGGATCACTAGGCATAAGTCATCCCTCTATAGCCCCCAAACTAATGTAGCAGTCGAGGCTGCTAGCAAAAATTTCAAAAATATTATCATCTAGATGATCGAAACCTACAATAATTCGTAAAAAAACTCCCTTACGTCCTCTAGGGCTATCGTACTATAGAGCGAACCTCCATCGGGATCACCCACTACTTACTAGTTTATGCATGGAAGCAATTCTACCTATCAAACTCAAGGTACCCTTACTAAGGGTTATGCTAGTATACCAAGTTTCTGAAACTGAATGGGTTGAATCATGCTACGACGAACTAGCCTTCCTTGAAGAAAGGAGGCTAAAAGATAATTACCACAACTAGGGATACCGACAATGTATCGCCTGGGCATTCAGCAAACGAGTAAAGAAGTGAAACATCTAAGAGGGTGACCTAGTCCTGAAAGAGAATCTCAAATTTGCCCAGATTACCAGAGGTACCAACTAGGGAGGGCCCTAACTACTTACAAAAATAAACTCCCGCGGGCTGGCTACTTCAGATGTTAACGATGGAGTCACGTTTTCCCAACCCTTTAATCTTGATCAATTAAAGAAATTATTTCCTTGAACCTGCTTAGGGTAAAAATGAAAAGGATCGAATAATCGGTCATCAGGGAAGGGGAGATTATGCTAGCATATTCCCAATATTACATCAAAAGCCCACTTAAGCTATCAACCTTTCGCTTGAAGTCAGTTAAAATTATTTAAGACCCAACCCTTTTTATCCTTTTATTGAGAGAACTACGTGGACCTGATTCTCTGCTATATTATGATTGCAGACGCTCAAAACTACGAGTGTATATTACATTTGAATCGAATATATGTAGGCAACCCGAGATATCACTTCGGACCCAGTCTAAATAAACACCCCCAAAGCCCATGTTTAGGAAAACCCTATCTATGGTCAACGTTCCCTCACTCCTAAAGGAATGATGCAGTCAATATAAACTAAATGTCAAGCTATCAAACAGTGTTCTAAAGCATTTTAGAGACTCCGCGAGTCATCCTTATTTAAACTATGTGCAAAGGCAAATACTAAGACAAAATAAAAGTAGCTAAAAAGGGAAAATACGCTACCCCTATACATTTCCACCCATAAAAAAGGAAACACTAAACATCCCCTCTCCCAAACACACTGCATCTCAGGACAAATACAATCAAATAAGAAGACTCATTAAAGGCTCCTCGCAAAACAACATCCTATTTTTAGTAAAAAGGACAACCCTCCAACTTCAAAGCCACATCAAAAGTCTCTCTCCCTATCACAGACAAAAAGAACATGGGAACTTCCCCTCCCACTCTAGCATTCATTCAAAAAGGCGTCTCTCCCCTAAGTAGATAAAATTATCTCTCTCCAAAAATTAAAGTCTCAAAAAGACAAGGCACCTTTGTTTTCATACCCTTTTCCGAATATTATTATTTTATCATTATTATTTGCATTATTATTACTATTATTGTTATTATTGTCACTATTATTACTACCATTTAAAAAATAAAAGGGCTTCGCTCTGATTCTGTCCATAGTTTTGCCATTTATGCATAAAATATAATCCAAACAAAATATTTACTAAAATAGACCTTGGAAATGGGGAATGTGAAAGTAATATATGGACACAAAAGTGTTAAGATAAAAATCTCTTTTAACTCTTGGGTAAAAAACCTTTAAACTTCAATGGTTAAATACACACACATAAACAATTTAGGTTGGTGTGATGTTCAAAGTCCAACAAATAAAGTAGAGACATTATGAGATGAAGAATAGAGAGATTAACACAATAATTTGTTAATGAGGAACCCAATGTACTATTAAATTCGGGTCTTTTAGTTCCAAGACCACACATACCACAAGTCCACTATAACAACAGTTATGGTATAAATTATAGTTTACAATTATGTAAATGAACTAATACACCCAATCCATCGAGTATTCCAAGGCTAGCACTAAACAACCCCGTAAACATTGAATCAGTCCCAGCAACAAATAGTAGCCAAGTAGTACAAACACAACTTCACACTCAAAGCCAGAGTATCCAGTGAATAGGTAAGAAAACAAATCAAATTTTAATAAGTTTGATTTTAATAGATGGTTGGGAGATCAATTCTAAAGCAAATAATAGAAATAATCTTTCTTTATGATTTGATATTTCAACCTTGTGAGAAACAATTTGTGTGATAAAAATTAAGATCGTGAGATTTAAAGAAACCACAAGACATATCCACACAAATAAATCACAACTAAATCAAGTTTGGAGTATATATAAGTTTAGAACACTAATTTAGTTTTAAATAAGATCTACTAACACAAAGTTTATATATATATATATATATTTTATTACATGTTAAATAGATTAGTACGAGAAAAGTATCTTTTCAAACCATTGTTTGTAAAACATTTTAAAACCAGTCTAAATCATTAAAAAAAACAAATATGGTTTTGCATGTATATAAAAAGGTTTAGATAGTATGCCCCAACAGATCTCAAAGTAAAATAGGGCATGAAACAGAACACAATTCAAACAACGAACTCCAAGAGCCTCAACAGATCAAACCAGAAAGCCTATCAAACTCTAAAATCAACATCTAAACACTCATCCTCTCACAAAGAATATATTGTAAAATTATAGGATGAAATCGTGTTTAGAAAACTCTCAAACAGATGAAAACATTTGAAATTTTTTAGAAATGTTGAAATTTTTTTGGAAGAGCTTAGCCTGAGTTTAGAAAATGTTTCTCGCCTTAAAATAATGACCCTAAGACTTTATTTATAGTGACAATGGAAAGCCTATGGTCAAATTGTAATTCCCCGAACAATAAGGGAAAACTTGTAAACAACCAAGGGAATCTAAGGTTATAAAAGGCATCACATAAAGACAATTCGATGAGGAAACATGCGTAATAAGACAGTCCACAGTGAGGGATAAATGGTCAAAACACCATCGACAGGTCTACAGTCTATCAGACTTCCTTCGAGCTCACGCGTGATTAAATCACATGGCCTAAACACACAACCCTAATTGGTCCAAACCACATCACACGGGTCACAAACAAAATAATCGATATTTAATTACAAACGTTGCCATTTGATTTCGCTGAATTAATTTTAGGAAACACAAAATGAAACGATTTTTGTTTCATTAATTAAATAAATCAGCTTTCGAAAATTCCAAAAAATGATATAAAATATGAAAATTAATTTTTAAATTCTGAAAAATTATAAAACCAAGAAAACTGTAATATAAATAATATTTAAATATAAAATACATATAAGATGTATAAATAAAAAATATGGAACATATTACACAAATTCAAATTAGGGTTTTATAAAATAGAAAATTTGATTTCAAAATTTCATAAAAATCTTTGTAGGATTATATTTTGTATGTGCAATGAAACCAAGTGTATCTAGAATTATTGTTACAAAATTGAGTCAACACAAATTCAAGGGATTAAAAATGATACTTTCAATCTCCTTCTTTGAACAATTTTGGGACAAACAAAATTGAGACTAAAAAAGATATCTCTCTCTCTCTCTCTCTCTCTCTCACTCACACACACACACACACACACACACACACACACAAATACTTAACTCAACTATATACATGTTTCCTAAAAAAGAACAATGTATAACTCAACTAATCACATATGTCCTAAAAAGGAAGAGTACTTAACTTAACCAAACACACATGTCCTAAAAAGACTCAACATAGAGAATAAACTATAAAACCAATTATTCTAAGAGTCTCACATTCTCCCCTATTTGTCACAAAGGTATAAAGGGTAGGGAAGAATATACAAGGATGTTAGTACCAAAAGATATTATGATTAAAGAGATACTAACAAACAATCATAACACATTAAATAAGGTAGACACAAACACCAATAGACATTCTTAGAGTTTCAAAATTTTGATTGTCTAAAGGATTTGTAAAAAGGTTCGCTAATTGATTTGTAGTGTTAATATATTCAATTTCTATTTTCTTTTTCTCAATTAATTCTCTAATGAAATGTTCTCACATTTTTAAATGTTTTGTTTGAGAATGGAAAATAAGATTCTTAGAGATATTAATGTTTGATAATCACATAAGATTAAGGCAGATGTTTCTTTTAAACCATTATCACTTAACATTTTCTTCATCCACAAAAGCTGAGTACAATAATTTTCCACAATAATGTATTCGACATTTGCTGATGAAAGTGAGATATAAATTTTCTTTTTAGATGACCAAGAGACTATATTACGTCCTAAGTAAAAATAACCACCAGAGGTTCTTTTACTATCATTGGCACAACCAGCACAGTCAGAGTCTTTATACCCAATTACTTTAAGTTGATGTCAAAGGTGTACATTCTACAATAGTTTACACTTACACTTATATATTTACTAATACGTTTTTACTACATGTAAGTGGAATTCTTTTGAATCACATTGGTATCTTGCGCGCGCGCGCACACACACACACACACACAATGCATTATATCGGGTCTACCATAGTTAAGTAAATAAGATGCCTATCATATTACCGTATAAGGTGACATCAATCTTTCTCCCAGACAAGTCTTTTGATAGTTTAATAGATGAACTAATATGTGTTATAGAAAATTTAATAGTATTTAGACCAAAATATTTGATCAAATCAGTAGCATATTTAGTTTGACAAATGAAAATATGATCAGGTTTTTGAGCTATTTGGCGACCTAAAAAAATGGAGTTCTCCCATTATTGACATTTGAACCTCATATCTCATTATATTAGCAATTATTTTAGCTTTCAAGGAGAAGTGGACCAAAAGACAATGTCATTAAAATAAACTTGTGCAATTAGCAAATCATTTTTGTTACATTTAATGAACATTGTTAGATCAACTCTCCCACGGTTGTTACCATTTCCCATTAAAAAAATGTGCTAATCTTTCATACCAGGCACGAGGGGATTATTTTAAATAATAAAGGGCTTTCTTTAATCTAAAAATATGATTTGAAAATAAAGGATTAAAAAATCCTTGAGGTTGTTCAACACAGACTTCCTCATTTAAAATTCCATTCAGAAGCGCATATTTTACGTCCATTTGATATAGTTTGAATTTTAAATGGCAAGAAACAACTAATAGATGTCTAACAAATTCAAGTCTAGCTACAAGAGCAAAGGTTTCATCAACATCTATACCATCTATTTGCGAATAACCTTGTGCTACGATATTATCCTTATTTCTCAATACATTTTAGATTCATCACACTTATTTTTTTAAATCTATTTTATTCAATTTATATTAGTGTGAAAAGGACGTGGAACTAAGTACCAAACATCATGAAGCTTAAATTGTCCTAATTCTTCTTACATAGCAATAACCAAGATTCATCAATTAAATCTTTTTTTAACATGTTCAGATTAAATTAAAGATACATGTGAAGAAAATAAAGAACTAATCAATTGAGATCTAGTTCTTATGTGGTCTTTAACATTTTCTATAATGTTTTTCGTTGGGTAATTTGTCTTAACTCGGGAACAAAGAGTTCTTCTGATAGTAGGGAGTCAAAATCATTATCCATTGACTCATTGGGTAAATTTATTTCATTTTCATTCTCAGCTTGGTTAAGAGGTATATGATTTTCACTTTCTTCCATATGATGGGCAACACTATCATTTACGATAACATTTATTGATTACATTATAGATTTTCTCTTTAGATTAAATACAAGATATGCACGACTGTTGTATGAGTAACCTAAAAAGATAGGATTATCACCCTTAGAGTCAAATTTACACAGATGCTCTATATCTTTACAAACATAACATTCACTGCCAAACACCCTAAAATATTTTAAATTAGGTTATTTGCCATACCAAATTTCATATGCCGTTTGTTTAGAGTTTTTCCTTAAATACACACGATTTATTATATGACATGCTATTTGTGTAGACTAAACCTAGAAATATTTTGACAATTTTAAGTGTGAAGTAAGACGCGATTCATTTCTTATATGGTTCGGTTCTTTCTTTCAGCTATCCCATTTTATTGAGGGATTTTGGATGCACTAAACTAATGTTTATACCCATTTCCTACACAATATTATATGACACTAGTGCCTTTAAACTCTTTACCTATGTCACTTCGAATTTTATGTACTTGCATATCCTTTTATTTTCAATTCTTAAAAGAATTCTTAAATTTTTTTGAACAGTGTAAGATTTTTCTTTTATATAAGAAACCCAAGCAAATCTAATAAAATCATCTATAATGACAAGAATGCATAATTTTTTCATATAATCTAGTAGTACTAGAGGTGACCATTAAGTCTATGTGTAGTAATTATAAAGGTTGAGATGTTAAAACATTTTTGAATTTCTTATGAGGTTTTTTTGCATCTTCCCTATTTGACATGGTCCACAAACTGAATGTTTGATTTTTGGTATATTAGGTAGACCACAAACTAGCTCTTGACTAGTTAATCTAGAAAGATTATCATAGGTAATATGCCTAAGCCTCTTATGCTATAAGTGTAAGTCATTAAGTCTAGTAAATAAACAGTTTTCAACATTTACATTTTGAATTACAGCATAACAGTTATGAGGTATTCTTTCACCATAAATAATTATTTTACAATCTTGACTTAAAATTTTACAATTAGTTTTTAGAAATTAACAGTTTGATCAGTGTCACAAAATTGATTTGTACTCAATAAATTGTCTTTAATTCTTTCAACTAATAAAACTTCATCTAAGTTAAGAATTCCTTCACCCTTAATTGTTCCTTTTCCCATGATCTAGACATTTTGCCATCTCTAAAAGTGACATTTCGTCCAATAAAAATTTTTCAAGGGAATTTTTTTATTTTGTCCCCAGTCCTATATCTAGAATACCTAGAATCAAGGTACCACTAGGAGTTTTTCTATGAAGCATTTAATAATTATACAATAAAATTACATCTCAGTTGGTAACTCAATTCATCCTTATTAATCCAAATTACCTTAGTTTTTGGAAAACTGTTTTCAGATTTGTAAGGCATTGGCTTAGGTGGTGTAGGTTTCTTAACAGATTCAATCATAGCAGTTCTAGGTCTATTAACTTTTCCCATTTTCTGCGATTTAATCCTTTATAATATAATTTCTCTAAATATCCAATTTTACCATAAAAATGGCACCGATAAATTTGCCTAACTGGTTTGGGAACTTGAGTCTATATTTCAAAATGCGAAATAGACATACGAAATTTTGAGGATTCTAAATAGTCTATTTTTTAAGATATTTTTTTTCAAAAAAATATTTTCCTTTAAAACTAAACTTCTTTTTGTTTAGTTTGCGATTCTTCAAAATTAGTGAAACTACCTTTGCATTTTTGCTTTAATAAAGAACAACTTTCATTTATTTTGAAAATATTTTTCTCTAGCATCAAGTTTTTAGTCTCAAGCTCTTCTATTTGAATAGAAGATTCATCATATATAAATCAAATTTTATTGTTAAGAACATCAATTTTAGATAACAACCTATCATTAATTTTGCCTAAATGAATACACTTTTTCATGGTAAGCTTACACAGATTCTTAAATTGCAAGTCATCATCATCGTAATCACTATTAAAAGGATTCTAACATAAGGGAACATTCATTAACATCGTTCCAATTAAAAGTAGAATCATCAAGATTTTTACTTGCAGTAGCAGGAGTATGATCATGCATAAGGATATTATCAAGTAAAGAATCATTTGCAGGAGGTAAATCATAATTATTAATAAAAAATTCAGAATTATCAGACATAACAGATAAGTTATCATCACAATCATCAAATTCATTCAAGCATATAGAGGTAAAAGCCATAAGATTATTAAAACTATCACTACAATACAAGTGTGCTCTTTGATAAGATTGCCATTTAGGTTTAGAATTTTTTGTTAGAATAATGACCAAACTCATTACATTTTCTACATTGAATCTGACTTTAATCTTTGTTATGATCATATTTATCAAAATATTTCTTTTCAAAATGTTCTTCATGTGGCCTATTAAAATAATTAGGCCGTCCTTCTCTAGAAACAAATCTGTTTCTGAACTTAAACAAATTTCTTGAAATGATTAGATAACAAAGCAATTTCATGATTAAAAGATTCAAGAGAGACATAGGAATCATCAACATAATATAAGGAAGAAACAAAAACAAGACTGTTATTAGAAGATTTAGAAGCTAAAGAAGGTTATGAAGTGCGTGCCTTTAATTTTCCTCTTTAATTTTCATTTAAGGTAGTTTCAAGTTCAAAGGTCCTCATTTTACTACATTATAGTTCAGATTTCATGTTAGGATCATCCATTTCTTCCATGTCATGTTTCTTTAGAGCAAAACTATGAGGTAAATATCTTAGAATTTAGTACATGTTTCAAAATCAGCATATACAATACCATTAGTATGTGATTCATTTACTTTATATTGCAACCTAAGATGAAATTCATCAAATTTGTCATCATCTTTCATAAACATGGTATCATATTCATGTCCTAAAAATTATGACTTAACCTTTTTAACTCTAGAATCACCCTCATGAGTAGACATTAAAATGTCCCAAGCTGCCTTGGAAGTGGTGTATGCTCAGATACGTTTAAATTCAGACTCAGCCACTGAATATAAAATAACATTTCTTCCTTTATTGTTATATTGTAAACTTAATTTCTCCTTTATAGCCCAATCAGAAATAGGTTTTCTTTCAGTTCTTTGAACATCACTTTCATCAATTACATGAGTAGGTACAGAAAGACCATTTTCGACCATATCCCATACATCATCTCCTAATTGTTGGATATGTGAAATCATTCTTACTTTCCAGTAATAAAACTTTAAATAAAGAGTTCAGGATCTGAAAGAGTAACAAAACGTTTTAAAAACAAAATAATCCTTGTAGCTCTGATACCACTGGAAAGTAATATATGGACTAAAAAGTGTTAAAATAAAAAAAATATCTTTTAACTCCTTGTTAGAAACCCTTTGAATTTCAATGGTTGAATACACACACTAAAAAAAAGTTTTAGGTTAGTGTGATATTAAAAATCCAACAAATAAAAGTAGAGTCAGAATGAGATAAGGAGAAGAAAGATGAGCACAATAATTTGTAAACGAGGAACCTAACATACTTGTAAACCCCGAGTCTTTTATGTGACACCGCGCCTAATTAAACACCCGGTGATCAGTCCTTTAATAATTTAAAACATGATTCCCATTTGGTTCGTTCTTAGCATCACTGTCGAAAACACTTTAATTTTTTTACTAACCACTTAGTATTCACAAAGTCGGTGCCAAATTTTGATCTTTTTATTAAACGACACTGACGTGCGGAAATAAATACAACAATCAACATTCTATGCAATAATAAATAATGTAATCAATCACCAGATAAATAGCTGAAATAAAAATAATACCGAATAAACCATCGGTTCCCAAATCCAATATAAAAGTCCAACACGAGTAAAAATCTGAATACAAAGTCTGACATACATAACTGAAATAACTGAGGGCAACATGCCCGAATGAAATACTGAACTGCACCCTACACTAGGAATGAAGTAACTGAAGCGACAAAGTCTAAATCCTGCAAGCATCCATAAGTACTGCAACTACGCATCCCTGGAACAGATCATCCTACTTGGCATCTCTATGGCTGGACACCTAAAAGGTTTTGAAAAGTTTTGCAAGTATGGGTCAGAGCTCAAAGTCCTTTCGAAAATATTTTATAAGAATTTAAATTATAATTTAAATGAACAATTATTAGATACACATGTTAGGTTGCGAACACTCCCTTGAGTTCCTCACCTCGCATCTATAGTGCGCACTTAACATTTATTACTAAGCCCACTTAGTCATGCTACCTAAACTAACTAGGTCTCAAGTATCTAACTAACTACTAACCAATCTAGCTCCCTCCGTACATCCAATACAGTACGCTACAAAATTACCCTTAATTATCATTAAGTCTTTAGTTAAATCTATCATTAACTTACCCCGTACCGCCCATACAACACGTTACCGAATAACTAATATTTAACATTAATCTTATGTTATAATTATTACCATCCTGTTAAGTTCTCATACTAACTTTATCTTTAGATACTATCTATCTTTTCCATTATTTACACTTAAGTAGATTAATCCTTATTTAGATATACACTATCTCATCTCACCACTATCACACATTAAGTGGAGTAAACCTTTTTTAAATGTACACTATCTAGTCTCAATACTATCACACATTATTAGATGAAACGTTACTTTAGATATACACTATCTAGTCTCACTACTATCACACATAAATAGATAAAACACCCAGTTATATATTTATGTGACACTATACATATATATATAAAATACTGCATCTCCGGGACTGGTCATAACGATGCATGCTCGCGTACTCTGCTATCAAGTCCAAGTACCTCACGTACCTAATCATGGACTATTGATTCAGAATGTCTCCTCGAATCATAAAACAAAACAACACATATTGGAGGCGAACATAGCACTAAGTCTTTGGGGCTGTGCACGTACCTATTGTACCCAAACGACCTACCAGCATCACTATTTCTCTCGCATAGTTATCCACTATCAGCACTATGTTCTAGGGCACAAATCCAGACCTCACTTGAATCGTCAAGGCGGGATCGCGCCTTACGCGGGACCTCCATGACAGCAAGTAGCGTAGGTATGTTCACATACACAAAAGCACATACAAGGCATATACACAACCTATCCATATGTATATCCAATATAGGTATATATACACAACCTATAATGATAATCAGTATAGGAATACACTTATACTATAAATATTGTCCATATAGATATACACTCACCTATAAAAATCTCCTGTACGTAGTATTTATATCTCGAATACTCACCGTGACATTTATTCATAATAAATCGTATATTTTCGAATATTATTCTCTACCCGAAAGGCCCATAGTTACCCCCTAAGTTATTTCAGAAGAAAATCCACAATTGTCCTACTAGTCTACCTTATAATGTTCCCTATCCTCCCCATGATCTATTCTCATTCTCTCGAATTTTTACGTTAACTATTAAGCCCATCTAGTCTTAGCCTCAAATTCTCATATATGTGACTAAGTCTCAAACTTACTAAGGCCTATTGCCACCCAATATATCCCTCATTATATTATAAAGATGTCTCAAAAGGTTTCGAATTAATAAATCACATTTTTAGGGCTTAAAGGGGAAATTTCACAAATCTGGCCAAATCGAATCAATTCAGCCAAGGAGCCGAATCGATTTGAAAATATGCAGAAACCCAGTTCTTTTACGCAATTGCGTTTTTCCAAGTTTTCACTAATCAAAACCTCATGATTATTTACCAAGCTTTAAACCAACATTACTACACTTGATTATAGTACATAGGGATGATTTTCAACTAAAAGCTTACACAAAAATATTAATGATTCAATTCAAGAATTAAATTTTCTTCAAATAACACAGCACCCTAGATTTCTCATGTTCTTCCTCTCTTTTATTCAAGAACCCAGATTTCTAAATCATTAATCATCCCAAACCCTCTAATTTCGTATTACCAACATTAAGGAATATATCTACATGCATTCCTACTTCAAGTCATGAATTACACCCACCCAAATTCATATTAAATCTTTCAAAAACATGTAAATCAAACCCTAATCTATATGGGTATTATAACATGGTTAAAATAAACAAAATTTAAACACTTGCCTCTCAGTAGAAGGTCTGAAGTTCGTTGGTATGATGATATGTATGTTCTCCCTCCATTTCGATCTCGATTTTGTCACGTTCGGGGTGAAAAATGGTGTAAGAAGATTTTGTTTTCTTCTCCTCTTTCTCTCATGTGGCCTCTCTTCCTTAAACTTCATGTTAACCCTAAACCCTCACTCTAATGGGCAGATATAAATATACAATTTTCGGAGTTCCTCTAATCCTAAGTTCTTAAATGATCAAAATGCCCTTAAACGGTGCCAGTTTGGTCTAAAATCGCCCCGGGATCCAAACTATACACCCGAGTATACTATTTCGACTATTTTGACCCTTTCGGAACCAACCGTGACCTCAAAATCACCATCTGAGTCACTTTATAAAATTCTCTTATTTCTACCTCAAAATACGACACGCGTGAAATTAAACTTAAACTGAATTAACTAAATTTCTAAATCACCAATTTAATTAATTTTCATATTCTCCAAAAATACGGGGTGTTACATACTTCCCCCTTACAAAGGAGCATTTTCCTCAAAATTCGAATAAGATTCGTACTCTAAGATTCTTACGCTACCTAAGTTATCTAATCGAAACTCACTATGTATATTTCTATCTCTCCTAATCGTGGATAATATTACAATAATTCAGCTGCTCAGGGAGCCCATACACCCTATACCCGTGCATAACTGCACAAATATTACATGAATCTATTAGCCTCAAACTTTTACATAGCTATTGATGATGCTGGAAAGAGCACCAACCGTCAAGGTATTTGCAAGCTCAAACCAGTGATATCAATGGCATCGTAAGATATACTAAATATAAGAGATTGAGATGAGGAGAAGAGGATGAACACCAATATATAAGTGGTTCAGCCAATTAGGTCTACGTCCACTGTGCAAGTGAGTGAGTAAGGTCACTAAAATAAGGCACTAACGGTCATGGATACAATCTCTCAAGCTCTCTCTCTCTATTGTGTAATTTGACAGTGTTTCAGCTAAGGTTGTAATTTCAGATCCCTTTATAAGGTAGAGTATGACCTCTATATATGGTGCTTGGGGGTGTAATGTACCCCCAAGCATGCAATGAACATGTGCATGGAGATTTAGCCAGTGAAAGGATGACACCTGGCTGATCTTCAACTAAGCAATGATGACTTCAATATTCCCTAACGTCGAGGGAATGATTCAGTTATAACGAATTTGTCCATGTGCTCTAAGCCATACATGTACGCGTAGAAGCTCGGTTGTCTTTGCTTGGCACCAACCTCGGCCTGAGTGAGTACGAGGTTGATAAGGTACAACCCTTGCCTTGGCTGGTAATTATATGATGACCTTTCCTGGGATGTCTGCCGAGGTTAGATATGTGGAAAGTCGGCTAGGGCCAATGTTGACCTGACATTTGATACTGAGCCTGTAAGGCTGCTAATTCTATGTGAAAACCTGTAACGTCGGCTAAAGTCGATGGTGGTATTGTTCATTGAGACTAAGAGGCTTCGCTGGTTCTTGCGTGGTGCTTGCAATGTCGGTTGGGGACGATAATGATGTTGAATGGTGGTTGAACCCATGAGGCCTTACTGGCCTCGGCTGATGCTCAGCCGAGGTTGATCAATGTGGTAGATGTTATGTCGGCTGTGTACGACCTGATGGATATCTGACCTCAAGAGCCATGTAGACCTCGGTTGATGCCCAATAATGGTGTTGCTTGCAACGTCGTCTATGGCCAACCTGAGGAAGGACGACACCACTGGTGGGTAATCCTGAGCTATTGTTGCCTTTGCCGTCATCCAGGTCGAGGTTAATGTCTTTGATATGGCAGGTTCACTTTAGGCATATCAATCACCCCTAGCCCTTTGTTACCTGTGTGAATTGGTGACTAAGGGGTACGTACGTCTGAGGCTGTATTTTTCTTGTGTGCTAACATTTCTTTGACATGTGTCAACTTCTGAAGTGGGTAGCGTGCCTAACAAGTGTAATGATGTTGATTGACTTTTAGGCTCCCGAGGCAATGATGGGCCTTGGGATTTATGCCAACGTAATTTTAGGGTTTAAACCCTTTTTCCTTTTCCTTCTTCCTCATTTCTTTCCATTTTTCACGTTTGTGCTTTCCTCTGTAATTTCTCTCTCTTCAAGAGTTCCTGCTGCATTTTGGAGTTTCCTTATTTTTGATCTTCCTCTCCTTCATTTCACACTCAGACAGGTATCAACTTTACCCTATTTCTTCCTTTTCGGACTTTAATTTCCATTTCTGCCTTTTCCGGTGATTATTTAGGCTTTTCGATTAGGCTCTTAGGGTTTTCTGGTAGCTTTTCTTATTTTTCGGTGAACTTGTTCTTGGTTTTTCTTGGTTTGAAGTTGTTCAAAATCCCAGTTTGATCTTTCAGTTAAGTTGTGCCAAGTTGTTTGTTCTTAGTTTAGAGTCCAAGTGTAGGGTCGTCTGACTTATGCTCAGACCTCTGTATAAGGTCTTAGAAGATTTCCCTTTTCTCAAAGAGAAGACCCTTGCCAAAATCAGGCAAATAGAGCTAGCCCAAGAGGAAGCTCATAGGGCTGAGGCCTTCCCCCTCAGGCCTATCTTTCCTCCACCTCTGAAGGCGATATACCCTGATCCAGTCGAGAATAATAAGACATTAGAGGATCCAGTTGATCCCTCTCCCATGTATGAGTCTGAGTCCTCTACCTCAGACCCTATGTCTACTAATTCTTTTCAAAAGGCCATGGACTTCTTGATTAGGCAAGATTAGGTCCCTGATCAGGCAGAGGTTCAAAGTCATACCTTATCCCACAACGATGTTAGCACTTCTTGTACTTCTTTCGATGTTGAAGTTGTGGGGCCGAGTGTGGCCATTCCACCACCAATTGATGCTATTCCTCTATTGGCCGCCACAGGGGCCCAGTTCTCTCATAGGTTACCTGATGGTGTTTCTATGCCTGCCTAGGCCGACGTTGCCAGGGATGAGGTTGATGGTTATGAGAGTGACGTCGACACCTCAGAGGCAATCGAGATAGAGAGTACTGTCACTAAGTATGACCTGTTTGCCCTTAGGCACAGTTATTCCGTAGGCCCTTCTATCAAGCTTAGGAGACCTCTGAGGGATTAGAGGGCCTTTGGTGGCCAAGATAGGGAGATCTGTGTGTATGAGCAGATGTTTAAGTTAGGATTCCGTCTCCCCATCCATCCAACAATTAGAGCCATATTGTCCCATATTAACTTGGCCCCCTCCCAATTATCCCCCAATGCTTGGAGGGTGATGATTGGAGCTATCGTCCTTTAAAGGGAAGTTCATCACTCAGACCTTCCTGTCAGAGTCTTCACAGGGTGCTACGTGCCATCCTCTGCCGGAAACCACCCGAGCTACTACCACTTCCTAGATAAGAAGTCTGAAAAGAAGATATTGCTGGTCACCCAAACCTCAAATCATAACTGTAAACCACGGTACTTCTTCGTCTCAGGGGCATGGGAATTTAGTACTTATGCCCCCTCTGAGGTGGGGGGAAAACTATCATTAGCTGCCAAAGCCGACCCTAGGTTAAGACAGGATAACCTACAAAAGGTCAAAGATCTTCAAGATCAGGGGGATCTTGGTTGGCTGGTCAAGTACGAGCATCTAATGACCCCCTACTACCTCTTCGAGACTAGCCTGGGGGGAAGTCCTTTAGCCGATCTTCATAAGTGTTATATTTTTACAAGTTGTACATCTAATTTTTTAATGTCTCTGATATACTAACTCAAATATATTTTTTGCAGAATGCCCAAAAGGTATCTCAGACGACCTATGGGAGATGTCTTCACCAAGCCTTTTCAAGTTGGTGAAGAAAGTTGGGTTCAATGCACCTCCTCCTCCACCACCTAAGCAGAATGTCGTCACCTCTAAGGCCGACACTACAAAAAAGAGGAAATCCACCACTGCTGCCTCAGAGGATCAGAGGTCGAGTAAGCATAAAAAATCCATCCCAATCTCTTCTGATGACGCATTGGCTGATCGTATAAAGCAGTTGAATATCAGTGACAACCTGATAGGTCATGGTCTGAAGGCGATGGATTCCATTAACTCTACAATAACTGATGCTGACAAGCGCTTCTTGCGCTCTATAGATGCCCCTCTGCTGGCCGAGTTTTGCCTTCATAGGTCTATCGAGGTAGATATTTTAGCTTTTTTAGCTCCAAGTGTAACATCATCCTTGATTTGGGTTGACTTGATCTCATTTGTCTGACTTTGTATTATAGGGAATCCTGTCCATGCACCAGTTCATTGACTGGACCCTGAGGAAGCTCCCCATTATTAAAAAGGGAAAAGAGGCCCAAAAGATGGAGGCCTCTCTAAATGCTGAGGTTGAACGCCTGAAGACCGCCTTGGAGGGGTCTGAGAATAAGGTGAAGCAGAGAGACAGGGACATAGCTAAGCTTCAGAAGGACCACACCTCTGCCCTGAAGGCCAAGGATGACATTCTTCAATAAAAGGTTGATGCTGTTGTGAAAGCTTCCCTTGAGGATGCCTCTGAGAAGATTTTGGCCGACTACAAGGTCTCTGACCAATTTATAAGCTTCGGCTTTAAATACCTTGAAAGAGGTGTTAAAGCTACTGGTAAATGGGTGGCCATTAAGGAAAAAGAATCAGCGAGCTTGACAGCCTCAGACTTCATTGATCTCGGCTTTGGTAACCCTTAATTTTCTCAGGCCTTGCAAGAGGTTGAGGAGAAAGGAAAAGGTGCTGCACCTGCAGAGATTGCACAACCGAAAGCTACCGAGACTGAGGATGTCAACCCTCAAGATGATGGGGCCGAGGTTACCAATATCGGCCAAGTTGATGGGGCTGAGGTTACCAACCCTGTGGCCGCAGACACCTAGACTATGATTTATGAAGCTTTACACTTGTAATTTTTGTTTCTCATCTGTGATTGTTTATAACCTCTGATAACATACTCCAAGGCATATTGACTTGTAATTCTGGCTTCTTCATGTTATATCATCATCTTCAGAGGGTTTTGCTTCTTTTTATGAATGCTCCTTTGAATAATTTTATATGTTAAGGTCTGAAGTCTATCTACATTAATTTCACCAAACTATGTTTAAGGTCTGAGGTCACCAACTATGAAGTTTCACCTCCTAATTTTATCACCAAATTAATGATGTCTAAGATCTGAGCTTATCAAACTAAGGTGTTACCCTCATAGATTTCACCAAATTAATGATGTTTAAGGTTTGAGGTCATCAAACTAAGACGTTACCCTCATAAATTTCACCAAATTAATGATATTTAAGGTCTGAGGTCATCCAATTATGATGTTTTCCTCATAGATTTCACCAAATTAATGATGTTTAAGGTCTGAGGTCATCAAACTAAGATGTTACCCTCATAAATTTCACCAATTTAATGATGTTTAAGGTCTAAGGTCATCAAACTAAGATGTTACCCTCATAAATTTCACCAATTTAATGATGTTTAAGGTCCGAGGTCATCCAATTATGATGTTACCCTCATAGATTTCACCAAATTAATGATGTTTAAGGTATGAGGTCATCCAATTATGATGTTTCACCTCAGACCTTATCACAAAATTATGATGTTTAAGGTCTGAGGTCATCAAACTAAGATGTTACCCTCTTAAATTTCACCAAATTAATGATGTTTAAGGTCTGAGGTCATCCAATTATGATGTTACCCTCATAGATTTCACCAAATTAATGATGTTTAAGGTCTGAGGCCATTCAATTATGATGTTTCACCCCAGACCTTATCACCAAATTATGATGTTTATGGTCTGAGGTCATCAAACTAAGATGTTACCCTTATATATTTCACCAAATTAATGATATTTAAGGTCCGAGGTTATCCAATTATGATGTTTCACCTCAGACCTTGTCACCAAATTATGATGTTTAAGGTCTGAGGTCATCAAACTAAGATGTTACCCTCATATAGTTACCACTAAAGCATGACGAAACAAAGTATTGACACGAGAACTGCTCTTTTCATTAACATTCTCTTCATAAAATTATTCATGTATTACAAGAAATTAACTGCAACATCATGTGTAATACTTCTTTAGGTGATCAGCATTCCAAGGATTGGAGAAAGGTTCCCCTTCGAGATTTTCTAGCCGGTAGGTGCTGGGTACAACCTCATCGACTAGTTTGTAAGGACTATGCCAGTTCGACTAGAGCTTATTTACCTTTTCCAGCTTCTTCTTCAGCACCAGGTCTCCTATAGCTATAGGTCTTGATTTCACCCTTTAATTGTAGAATTTTACTATTTTCTGTTGGTAGGATGCCTGTCTGATCTCAGCATCTTCCCTTCTCTCCTCAATTAAATCTAGGTCAAGTCTTCTCTCTTTCCCATTCTTCTTAGGGTCATAGGTCTGAACTCTGTGAGTGGGAAGTCCTACTTCTGTAGGTATGATGACTTCTGAGCCATGTGCCAACATAAATGGGGTCTCTCCCATTGGTGTCCTTACCGTTGTTCTGTAGGCCCATAACACTGCATAAACCTCTTCCTTCCATCTCCCATTGGATTTTTCCAACCTCTTCTTAATCCCATCGAGGATCGTTCAATTCGTGACCTCAGTCTATCCATTTGCATGAGGTTGGCCAGGAGAGGAGAAGAGCTGCTTTATCCCCACTCTTTCACAATATTTTTCTAAGGAAGAATTCTTGAACTGGGTTCCGTTGTCTGAGATGAGGGTGTTTGGAAGACTATGTCTGTATATGATGCTCTTTCAGATGAACTGGAAGGTCTTCTGCTCTGTAATCGTGATCATCGGCTCAGCCTCTACCCACTTGGAGAAGTAATCAATTGCAACTATCAAAAATCGATAATTATTCGCAGCTCTCGACAATGGTCCCACCAAGTCAATCCCCCATACTGCGAATAGCCAAGGAGAACTTATTGACATCATAAGTTGATGAGGGATAGTGGAGAATCTATGGCACTTGTCACACTTCTTCACGTAGGCAGCAACATCTTTGGACAAGGTCGGCCACCAGTATCCTTGCGTAATTATTCTCTTGGCTAAAGGTCTTCCTCCTATTTGACTGGAGCAAGAACCCTCGTGTATGTCCTGCAGGACAGAGGGGACTTCTGTGGGATGGACACATCTGAGGAGAGGTAGTATAAATCATTTTTTATACAGGACATCTCCTATTATTGAGAACTTATCAGCTCTATACCTCAATTTCCTCCTTTCTAGCTTCGATTCCAGCAGCTCTCCCTCTCTAATATATATGATAAGGGGGTCCATCCATGAGTTTCCTAGGTTCATGTTAAGGTAAGAGTTGGCAACCTCTTCTTCCTCAATAGTCAGTTTGAGCAGGATCTCGACTGGTACTGTCCTTCTGATGCCTGTCCTTATTGCTGAAGCCAACCTTGCTAGTGTATCTGCACGACTGTTATTTTGTCGAGCTACCATCTTCATCTTCACCTCTTCAAAGCAATCTAGCATCATTCTTACCCTCTTCAGGTATTTGGCCATCCTTTCATCTTTGGCCTCATATACTCTAAGTACTTGGTTGACAACTAACCACGAGTCACTGTGAAGTAGGAGTCGACCAACTCTAAGGGCTTTTGCCAAGGAGAGGCCTGCTACTAAGGCCTCATATTCTAACTCGTTGTTCGATGCTTTGAAGTTGAACCTTAGCACATATTCAACGTCGGTACCATCCGGAGCTGACAGTACCAGCCCTGCACCACTTCCACTTTCGTAAGAAGACCCGTCAACGAAGAGGTTCCAAACATCTTCATTTGAAGAGAAGTTCCCCTTTGACAGGGTTCCTTGCTTGAAAAGGTATTTGTCTTCCTCATTCTCAACTTCTCATTTTCTGGCTCTACTGGATATAACCTCTTTTGGGTCTCAGAAGACGTTATTGTTTGATCCCTCTGTAATCTCTGGATTATTCTCAAACTCAACCTATTCCCATGTGAATTCAGCAGCAAAGTCTGTGAGTGACTTCCCTTTAATGTCCACCTTGGGTTAATAAATAAGGTCATACTCTCCTAACTCGATGGCCCAGGTCATCAATCTAGCTGACTTCTCAGGCTTATGGAGGACTTACCTTAGTGGGGAGTAAGGGAGGATGACCATAGAGTGGACTTAAAAATAGGGTTTCATCTTCCTAGAAGTGTGTATCAAAGCGTAGAAACTTCTACATCCGAGGATAGTTCTGTTCAGACCCTTGAAGGGCCTTACTATTGAAATATACAGGCCTTTGTACCCCAACATCTTCCCGTACTATGGCTGCACTTATAGATGGCTCTGAGAGTACTAGATAAACATAAAACTTCTCCCCCAGAATGGGCTGAGATAAGAGCAGGGGGGACTCGAGGTAGGACTTGAGCTGTTTAAAGGCCTTGTCATAATCTTTGTCCCATTCGAAGGACTTTCTAAGTACCTTGAAAAATGAAAAACACTTGTCCATAACTCTGGAAATAAATCTGTTGAGTGGAGCGACTCTTTCAGTGAGCCTCTGAATGTCTTTTATACTTCTTGGTGTCTTTATATCAAGCAAAGCCTTGATTTTCTTGGGGTTGGACTCTATTCCCCTCTGATTGACTATGAATCCAAGAAACTTTCCAACTCCTACTCCGAAGACACACTTGGCAGGATTGAGCTTCATCCTGTATAAGTCTATGGTGTCAAAATTTCTGTCCAGGTTGGCTATGTGAGTGCAGGCCTTTAAGATTTTTGTCAATATATCATCTACATATACCTCCATGGTCTTGTTGATCTGATCTTCAAACATCTTATTTACAAGACGTTGATACGTGGCCCATGCATTCTTCAAGCCGAAAGGCATGACCTTATAGCAGTAGGTCCCCTTGTCTGTGATGAATGCTGTCTTCTTTGAGTCTTCAGCATCTATGAAAATCTGATTGTATCCTGAATACATATCTATGAAGCTCATAAGTTCATGTCCCGCCATGGCATCTACCATCTGATCAATTCGAGGTAAGGGATAGATGTCTTTCGGGCAAGACTTGTTCAGGTCAGTGAAGTCTATGCACATCCTCCATTTTTTGTTGGCTTTAGGCACAATGACGGCGTTTGATAATCACTCTGGGTATATGAAGTCCCTAATGAATTCTTCCTCTTCCAACTTTCTGACCTCTTCCCTGATGACATCATACTTTTCCCTGGAGTAGACTCTTCATCTTTATTTGATTGGCTTAGCATCTTCTGCCATATTAAGTTTGTGGCACATAACCTCCGAGTCGATGCCAGGCATGTTTGCGTGGCTTCAAGCGAAGACACCCTGCCTCTTCTTCAAAAATCTTATCAACACTTCCTTGATCTTTAGTTTTAAGGCCTTGCTGATTTGGACCATTTTTTTCGATTCGTCCTCTTTGAGGATGATGGATTCTACCTCTTCCGCGGCCTCTCCTTTCTTTAATTTTGTTTCGTCCCTAGGATCAAGCATGTTAATGTTATATGTGGTAGATGCCCTCTTATGGGCCTCTCTCTATTCGACCGAGTTGAAGTATTATTCTCGTGCCGAGGTCAAGTCACCCTGCACTTCCCTTACCCCATAGGGGGTTGGGAATTTTAGCTTTTAGTGGACCTTCGACGGCACGACCTCAAACTCCTTAAGGGCTACTCATCCTATGATGAGGTTGTATGGCGAGAAGACATTTTCATCCATAACGAAAAAATTGATCTTTCGGGTCAACCTCTTAGGCCACTCGTCTCCCATTCGTACATCCATCTCATACATGCCCAATGGATGGACCTTTTCATCGCTGAAGCCCATCAACGGATGATGATAGGGTACCAGCCTTGCTCTGCTGCGGCCTAGGCTCTTAAAACAGGGCCAGAACATCACATCTGCTGAACTTCCTCCATCTACGAGGATTATTTGTACCTCACATCCATGCACTCTTATTGTAATTACCAAAGGGTCATCATGCGGAGCCAAGATACTTTTGAAGTCGAGTCGGGAGAATCTAACTATAAGAGTATCCATGTCTACCTTTTTCCTCTTCTGTTTAGCCTCTGAAGACGCTAAATTCACAACCTCTACTTTGGTCACTGACTTAGCCTCTGCCATATGAGCTTTACGGTCAGCTACTTCAGAGCCACCCCCTGTGAGTCCTCCACATATGGTGTTAATACCAAAGGAGATCATACCAACCCTCTTCATAGGGTCATTATTATATTTCGTTGGGAGTTCTGGATCGTCCTCATCATCACCATTCGAGCCATTGTCTCTTCTTGTTGGGGTATCATCTCAACATCTGTCGTTTCTCTTATTTTTAGGGTCATCTCTTCCCCTCTTAGGAGCTTTACCGTCGACATACTTCCTCAGCTTTCCGAACTTCAACATCTTCTCGATTTCATTCTTCAAGGCGAAACACTTGTTTGTCACATGGCCATGGTCTTGGTGGAACTCACACCATAGATTCTTGTTCCTCTTATACGGAGGAGCCGTAAGCTTCTCCAGCCATCTCAGAGATCGATCATTCTTAATTTCGTTGAGGATGTGTTCGCAGCTCACAGTGTAAAGAGTATAGTGTGCAAACTTGTCATCGACAAACCTCTTTTTCCCGTATTTCTTTCTTTGGAACTTCCCGCTGCCACTTCTGCTCTTATCCTCATACTTTGTGGCCATGGCCTCTTCAGCGTTCATGACCTTCCCTGCAGTTTCCAATAGCCCTGCCATGGACTTGGGAGGGTCTTCTGTAAGCTTCCATAACAACTTCCCTTTCTGGAGTCCTCCTATGAGGGCGGTCATGGCTATATTTTCTTCATAATCTTCAACCTCTAATTGTTCTTTGTTGAATTTAGCAATGTAGTCTCTTAGGCTCTTGTTCTTGACTTATTTGACACACAACAGATGAGTAGTCTTATTTTGAGGTCTGACCCCAAAACAAAAATTATGAATGAACTGTTCAGCAAAGCCCTTAATGTTCTTGATGGAGTTCTTCGAAAGAGAGGTGAACCAGATGTTTGCAGCTCCCGTCAGAGTCCCAGAGAAACCCCGACACTTCATCTCATCTGGGATTGAATAAATATCCGCCACAGACTGGTACATCTCAATATGATGCACAGGGTTGGTACTACCGTCATACTTGGGAGACACCGTAGGTGGCTTAAACTTGGCAGGGGTTGGGAAGCTCACTATCCTGGCCACAAATGGGGAACCCTCTGAGAAACCTCTTTGCAGTGGGTCTAGTCTTTTGATGAGGTCCCCTATCTTCTCTTCAAGACGTTGAATGGAGTCATTCCATGGATTTGCAACGTCGTCCTAGCCGAGGTTGACCCTATCCACCTCTAAGGGGTGGACTAAAGGTTCCCCAGCTGCTGCATAACGTCGGCTATTTACCTCCTCTTGATCCCTGTCTCAGTCATGATGGGGTTAACTATGATGAGGCCGATGTTCCCCCTCTTCCCTCTGTGAGCCTAATACACTTATAGACCTGGACAACCTTTGCCTGAGGTTATTAATTGGGTCGAGTCTTTGAAAGGCCGACTCTCTGCTTAAGTCATCAAAAGCTTATCCTCTTTACTGGGCACACCCATCTCTTCTGCCCCCACAATCTCTGCTCTGCTGGATAGGGCGTATCGTGTTATTCGAAACCTCATACGGCTCCCAGCAGCCCTCTGGGGCATCCTCTGCCTCCATATCGTCATACCTATCCTCAGGGCAAGGGTTTCCTTGCCTCTCCAGACGCAAATGCCTAGGGTCAGCAACGTCCCTCCTCCTCCGAGGGGTAGGTTGGTCTTTTCGTAGTGCTTGGGGTGGTCCTCTGGCTTCGGGATGGGGTTGAACAGCTGCCAGAGTAATCATCTTCGGTGAGACCCCAGGTGGCCTCATCATATTTTGACTGAGTTGTGCAAATTGCTCCTTTATCGCTTGCTGCGTTGCATTTAAGGACTTCAAGTCTGCTGCCACCTCAGCCATTTCAGACTGGGGTGGTTCTGGATGGAACTAGGTCCTCCAACACCAGATGGTGGAGGAGGCGGTGGCAACTTCGATGACATATGTTAAAACTGAAGAGCTGGTGAAGAAAATGAGCTTAATACCTTTAAAGACCTCCTTCAATGGTGAAATAGCTCCACGCAAGGGGAGAGGCCTGGTTCACCACCAGGATCTCCGGTGATGTTAAGCTAGGAAGGGAAGAGTTATGCCTTCTCGTTCCCACAGACGATGCCAAAATGATGATGCTGGAAACAGCACCACCCGTCAAGGTGTTTGCAAACTCAAACCAGTGATAACAATGGCAGCACAAGAGTGTACTAAATATAAGAGATTGAGATGAGGAGAAGAGAAGAGGATGAACACCAATATATAAGTGGTTTAGCCAATTAAGCCTACGCTCACTGTGCAAGTGAGTTAGTAAGGTCACTAAAATAAGGCACTAACGACCATAGATACAATCTCTCAATCTCTCTCTCTACTATGTAATTTGACAGAGTTTTAGCTAGGGTTGTAATTTCGGATCCCTTTACAAAGTAGAGGATGACCTCTATATATGGTGCTTGGGGGGTGTAATGTACCCCCAAGCATGCAATGAACATGTGTATGGAGATCCAAAGGATGACACCTGGCTGATCTTTAACTAAGCAATGATGACTTTAATATTCCCTCACGTGGAGGGAATGATTCAGTTATAACGGATTTGTACACGTGCTCCAAGACATACATGTATGCGTAAAAGCTCGACTGTCTTTGCTTGGCACAACCTCGGCCTGAATGAGTACGAGCTTGGTGAGGTACGACCATTGCCTTGGCTGGTAATGATATGATGACCTTGGCTGGGATGTCTGCCGAGGTTAGATATGTGGAATGTCGTCCAAGGCCGATGTTGACCTGACACTTGATGCTGAGCCTGCAAGGCTACTAATTCTATGTGAAAACCTGTAATGTTGGCTAAAGCCGATGATGGGATTGTTCATTGAGCCTAAGAGGCTTCGATGGTTCTCGCGTGGTATTTGCAATGTCAGTTGGGGCTGACAATGATGTTGAAGGGTGGATGAACCCATGAGGCCTTGCTGGCCTCGGTTGATGCCCAACCGAGGTTGATCTATATGGTAGATGTTATGTCGACTGTGTATGACTTAATGGATATCTGACCTCATGAGCCATGCAGACCTTGGCTGTTCCCAATCATGGTGTTGCTTACAACGTCGACTATGTCCGACCTGAGGAAGGACGACACCGCTGGTGGGTAATCCTGAGCTATTGTTGCCTCGGCCGTCATCCAGGATGAGGTTAATGTCTCTGATCTGGCATGTGCACTTTGGGCATATCAACTATTATCTCACATATATAATTGTATAACCGAATCATAAATAAGGTATTAAATCCATTTCCAAATGACCAAACATCTCCCCACTTCTAACGTTGCGCTTAGTTTTATACGTGGGATGTCTCACGAAGAGATATCCAAACAAGGACCCCCCCGATACACTATTACCTAACATTGTCGGTCGTTGAGATTCGTTACGCCCTTAGTCCATAGTATGTATCCCCAATTCCCCGTCTTTTAGCATAAAAGTATACTCATCCACTCCCATGTTATGAAAGACAACATACATCACGACACTCTTACTGTCACTAGTTTCTTTGCGCGAATAAATTATGAGCTATGTATCTCCACTCGATAATAAGCCAATCCACCAGGAATTATATCAGTAAACTGTAAGGAAATTATCAAATAAACCTTTTGTTTATTTCTCTTCCCGAAATGTGGTCTTTATTAATCCATTTTTAATAAAGAATATATGTTATATCTTGTATAAATGGTTCGTATTCCACACGAAATAAATAATAAAAAGGAGTTAAAATTCCAATTAAATCTCTACCTTGATGGACGGTTAGATTAATTGACCTTTGGAATTCTGGCCCTCTCTCCACCTATAAATATATTCCTTTTCTCTATCAAAAGTGCATCAAATAAATCTCAATTAAAACACATACCTAAAGGTTTATAGGCAAGGAGAGAGAAGCCAAATTCTCCCTTAAAGGATTGCTAAGGCCATCACACCGGCGACACTCGACGACGACGTTCAACAGCGGGACTGAATTCATGGCGTCGAAAGGAAGTAAATAAAAATTACTCTTTTCACATGTCTATTGATTTGATTATCATATTGTTCAAAGTTCTTAGGAATCATGTATAAAATATTATCTTACATGTGGTATAAGAGCTGATGTTAAGAACATATGATTTTCCATTGAAATAGATAATGATGTTATTGCTGTCGAAATGTAAAAGGTCAAAACTTGATTGAAATTTTCCGAAATTCACATGATCGACTGGAAACGTCGAAATAAACAAAACCCATTGTTTACAATGGGCCCTTCCCTAGTTTTGCATTTTGACACCGTTTAGACCTTCAAAAATGCATTTTTACCATTTTTTTGTAATAATGTCAACGCTTATAACTCTCGTTTAAAATTTGATTTTACAATTCTGAAAATTGGAGAGTGATCCTCAAAAGATTATTTATGTTATTGTAGTGATAACTAAAAAATTTCCATTTTGAAAAAAATAAACTATTTTTCCAGATTTTATGGTATAAATCACTACATATAATTGAAAATTATGGCTTGGCCACTTGCTGGAAATTATGACTATTAGTATTCATGACTCTTAGAATTCTTATTCATGTCTCTTACAATTCTTATGACTTTTAGTATTCATGACTCCTATAATTATTATGACTATTACGATTCATGTCCCTTAGAATTAATTCATTTATGCTACCATGTCTAATAGAATTATATCTATTAGAATTATGTCTATTAGAATTCATGTCATTTAGCATTATGTCTATTAGTATTCATGTCTTTCAGAATTATGTCTATTAGAATTCGTGCTATTCTGTCTATTAGAATTCATGATGTTATGACTTTTGGAATTCATGCTACCATGCCTTTCAGAATTCTTTAAATTATGCATTTTTTTCAAAACCTTTTGGAATTCTAGAAATTATGTCTTTTCAAATTCTCGAAATTTGAATCTGTTTATTTAACACATGTCAATTAGTTTCCCTCGGGTATATTATAATCATGTGTTAAGCAACAAATGATTTAAAAAAAATTCTAAGCTTTTGGGATTCTAGACTTATGAAATTCTAGAATGCACATCTTTTGCTATTCAAGAATTTTACAATTATGTAATATTATGGATTTTGGACTTCTATAATAATAAGTATACTAGTATTCATATTAAGTTGTTTGATGAATTCAATTGTATTATTAAAGTTAGGTATCACCACAGTGATACTTATCATTACTCATTCTGAATTAGCCATTTATTACCATTATAATGCTTAAATCTGTTTATTTAAATATCAACTAGTTGCCCACAAGTATACTATAATCATATGTTGAATAAACAATTAAGGAATGCTTGTACATGTGTAAAACAAGGATATCCACATATACCTTATTAAATTAAATTAAATAGATACATCACTCAATTATACATGTTGAATATTACGACCATTAATGGTATTAAGTTAAAATATGGGATGACTACCCACAGGAGCATCTTGTTTTAATGTCGTAAGATATTCAAATCTTACTATGTGTTAATTACATTTAAAGACTTATTAAGTTTATTGTATCTCTAAAATTGCATCCCCCTTTCCTTCTCAATTGACTTCGTATGCATCATCTGTTCCTATTCTCACGGGAACCAACTTCTAAGAATGTAAAGAGCAAGTTGAGTTCACTTTGGGGGTACTTGACCTAGATCTAGCTTTTCACATTGAAAAACCAGTTGAACTTACAGAAAAAAGTACTGATAAGGAAAAGACTCTCCATAAAGCTTGAGAGAAGTCTAACAGATTGAGAATTATGTTTATGTGAATGATAATTGCAATGAATATCAAAATATCACTTCCTACACCTGAGAATGCTAAGGATTACATAAAAGCAATAGAAGAAAGGTTTAAGACTGCAGATAAATCCCTTGATGGGAAACTAATGACAGATATTACAACCATGAAGTTTGATGGCACACGCTCAATGCATGATCATGTCATTGAGATGACGAATCTTTCTGCCAAGCTAAAGAATTTGGGAATGACAGTGGATGATTCATTTCTTGTCCAATTTATCCTAAATTCCTTACCTACTCAGTATGGGCCTTTCTATCTCAACTACAACGCTATTAAGGATAAGTGGGTGGTGAATGAGTTGGCTAACAAACTAGTTCAAGAGGAGACTAGGCTAAAACAACAAGGTATTAAGTTTGCACATATTGTCTAAGGATCTAGATCATCTAAAGTTGGGAAAAGGTAGAAATCAATCCATAAAAGAGCAACACCACCCAAAAATAATGATGTTAATCAATCCAATGTGAAGAAGGCAAAGAATAATGATAAAAAGTGCAAATTTTGCAAGAAACCTGGACATCTTCAGGAAGACTGCCCTAAACGTAAAGAATGGTTCGAAAAAAAAGGTAACCTTATGAGTTTTGTAAGCTTTTTAGAATCAAATCTTACTTATGTTTCTTCTAACACTTGGTGGATTGATTCTGGTGCTAACGTTCACGTTTCTAATTCAATGCAGGGTTTCCTTATGACCCAAACCATAAGCCCAAGTGAAAACTTACCGTTCATGGGAAACCGAGACAAAGTCCAAGTTGAAGCCATCGGAACTTATCGTCTCATTTTGAAGAATGAATATCATTTAGATTTGTTTCAAACTCTTTATATTCCTTCTATTTCCCGTAATTGATTTCCAGTTAGTATAATTGATCAAGATGGTTATTCAGTTCATGATGGAGATGGTTGTTTTAGTTTATTTTTGAACTCAAATAATATTAGTTCTGGAATTTTAATTGATGGTCTTTATAAATTTCATCTTGATATTCGATTTGTTGAAACTCATCTCACACTGCATTCTAATGTTAAAACAAAACATAAGTCATCTAAAAATGACTCTTATTTCTTATGGCATAAAAGGCTGAGACATATATCCAGTGATAGAATCAAGAGATTGGTAAAAGATGAAATTCTTCCAAGTCTTGATTTTACAAATCATAAAGTGCGTGTGTATTTTATTAAAGGAAAGACAACAAAACACACAAAGAAATGATCCACAAGAAGTAAACAGCTTCTTGAAATCATACATACAAATATTTTTGGACCCTTATATCTTCCAACCTTTGGAGGGGAGAAGTATTTCATTACTTTTATCGATGATTATTCACGTTACTGTTATCTATACTTGTTGCATGACAAATCTCAGTCTGTGGACGCTGTACAAGTGTTCATCACTGAAGTCGAAAGGTAAGAAGATAGAAAAGTGAAAAATCATAAGGTCAGATAGAGGTGGTGAGTTTTATGGAAGGTATGATGAAATAGGACAATCCTGGACCTTTTGCAAAACTTCTCCAAAATCTTGGAATTTTCGCTCAATACACAACACCTGGTTCTCCATAGCAGAATGGTGTAGTTGAAAGGCAAAATCGTACATATATGGAAATGGTTAGGGCTATTATGAGTCATGCCAATTAACCTAGATCTTTATGGATGGATGCTCTACGTACAACTGTTTATATATTAAATAGGGTTCCTAGTAAGGTAGTTTAAAAGACACCTTTTGAACCGTGGAAAGGTTGGAAACCTAGTTTAAAACATCTCCAAATTTGGGGATGCCCAGCTGAGGTTAGAATTTATAACCCACATGAAAAGAAATGGGAGTTTAAAACGGTCAGTGGTTACTTTATAGTTTACCCCGAGAATTCCAAAGGATATAGGTTTTATTGTCCTAACCATAGTACGAGAATTGTTGAAACAGATAATGCCAGATTCTATGAGAATGGAGAAATCAGTGGGAGTACTAAAATTAATAATGTGATCATTCAGGAAATTAGGGTAAATATCCATTTACCCTCAATTTCGCAAGTTATTGGGAATTCCACCATTGTTAAACCTTTAGACAATGAGGAACACTCAATAAATGATCAAGAACTCCATGATGAGATTTTCATCAATGAACCTATGGATGAAGCAACTGAGGAACCAACATTAAGGAGGTCTCTTCATCAAAGGAGACCTACTATTTCCAATTATTACATACTTTACTAAGTAGAATTCGATGTTGGGAAAACTAAAGATCCGATTTCATATTCATAAGAAATTTAAGATGTTAATTCTTGCAAATGGATTGATGCCATGAAGAATGAACTAAAATTTATGGCTGAAAATCAAGTTTGGGATGTTGTTTAACTACCAACAGGACACAAACCAGTCGGGTGTAAGTGGGTCTTTAAGACTAAGCGCGAATGCAGTGGTAATATTGAATGACATAAAGCTCGACTTGTAGCTAAAGGTTTTAATAAAAAAGAAGGCATCGACTATACTGAGACTTTTTCTCCTGTGTCTAGGAAGGATTCTCTTAGAATTATCATGGCATTAATAGCTCATTATGACCATGAGTTACATCAAATGGATGTGAAAACAACCTTTCTTAACGGAGACTTATAAGAGGAAGCCTATATGCGTCAACCGGAAGGCTTCATAATCGAAGGTCAGGGAGACATGGTCTGCAAACTTAAGAAATCAATATATGGACTGAGACAAGCTTCGAGGCAATGGTATCTAGTGTTTGACGAAATCATTATGAACTTCGGTTTCAAAGAAAACTTATGTAATACCCCAAAATTTTGGGACAGTAAATTAATTATTTTTGGGAAAAATAAATATTATTTTAAATGGAGAATAATTAAATTGGCATTTGAGGTCAAAATTTGTAGATGTTAGAAAGTAATTCGAATGATGATTCTGAGTTGCGGTTATTTCCAGAAGGGTTGAGATAGTCAAAATGACTGTACTTGGGTCTTATTTGGGTTCCGAAATATTTAAAGTTCGTTTGACTCAAATTAAAGTAACCGAGTCATTTAAAGTGTGTACTATCATTTAATGTTTTGTATTTTGGGAGATAAGGCTTAAAAGCCTACGGGAGATGTAGATCTCATTAGAGAGAGAGAGAGAGAGAGCCCTAGAAAGAAAGAGAGAGAGAGGGAGAAGAAGAAAAGAATAAGAGAAAGAGAAGAAAAGCTTGGGAATTCTGGCAAATCCGAGATTTCGAGGGCGAATTAGACTCTACAACCTTGGGGCAAGTGATTAAACTTGCTAAATAATTGTTATGTATCATTTATTTCATGATTTATGGATAAATTTATGAATTTTGGGATAAATATGTTAAAACCTAGATTTTGGGTTGAATCTTACATTTGATGTGTATATGACGAATTTGAGGTTGGAAATTAGTTGGGTTTACTTATTCGATGAGTATTAATGTTATGAATATGTTTGGGTTGAAGATTTGTGGTTGAAAGTAAGTATTTTGGAGTTTTTGAGAAGTTGGAAGTGAGTAAAAATGGAGTTTGGCCGAGGTACCTTGTAGGGCCGGTCGACTGCGGCTAGGAGGCTGATCGATCGCGCCTCAAATGAGAGGCATACTGTCTCCATTTATAGGCACAATTGAAAAGCGCGGTCGATCGCGATTAGGGCACCGGTCGACCGGGCCTCTGTTTTTGGCTCAAGTTTGGGAATTTAAGTTTATCCCCTTTCTTTTGGGTTTATATTTATGGACACACCAAATTATTGTATCATAGAAGATTAAGTTATTATAAAAGGGGACTAATGATTTTAGAAGTGTGAGAAGATATTTGGGGCTATTTAATAAATGGAATTGAAAGTGTAATACCTCTCGCACTAAGAGAATGAGAGAAAAATTAATAGACGATTGAATGGAATGTTGGGTTAGTGATTGATTTAAAGAGAGTGAGAATTTAAGATATTGTATTGATTTAGTTGGAAATCCTCTTAGTGATGAGGTCAATATTTGAGGAATAATAAATGTTGATCAATGTTCATACGAATATAGAGAATATCCTTAACATAAATTTGAATTGGGAGATTATTCATACAAATAAAAGTGATGGGTGAGTTTTAAGTGAGAAATCATATCGTGTATACTAAGTGGGGAAGTTGTGTGAGTTAGTGAAGAATAGTATATCGAGAGTAATATACTAATATAAATGAAATTGTTTCATTTGCGCCTAAGAGCATAATAAGAGTATGTATACTTATATGGCGTGATATATATACCATGTGTGAAGGTATACATTTATATGATGTGATGGTATATATATTTCTAGTGTGGATGATATATGTATTTATATGTGAAGCATACCCCCTTTATGCTATCATGGGAAGTTGATCGATGTGGGTGAGGCCCCTGGCTTGAGGAGCAGGGAGCGTATAGTCCCCAGGTCATAGCATTCATTATTATTGTGTGATTTTTATTAGGGGTGAGACGTGGTGGATATGTTTCGTCTCATTTTCGGGGAGTAACTATGACCGCTTCCTGTACGTTATGATTTGGTTTTTACCAAGGCGGGGTGAGATTCTGACCATTAGTACCCAGGATGATATGTGAGAGATTCCTTGGTAGATGATAGCATTGAGAACCTGCATCCTCGAGTTATAGCTCATTAGGATGGTTATTATTATACTTGTGTAAATAGTATATTATTTGTATATGATTATGAGATATCATATATTTATCTCTAGAGTAAAGAGATATAAGAAGATTGATTGAATCTCATTCCGGGAGATTTTATCCGGACTTAAATTGTGATAAAAATATTAAAGTGAAAATGAAGCGTATATAATTATATGAGTATATATATTACGATGATTCTCGAGGGCATAATGGACCTCAACGACCAACATTGTCAAGCCTTGTTTGGATTTCACTTGCGAGACGTCCCACGCACGAAACGCAGTGCAATATTGGGAGTGGGGAGAAGTTAGTCCTTAGTACTCATATTTATATATTATCACATCTCGACAATCGACAGTGTCAAGGAGTAGTGTATCGGGGGGTTCTTTGTTTGGATTTTGCTTTGCGAGACGTCCCACGCACGAAACACCATGCACTGTTTAGAGTTTAGAATAGTTAATTATTTATATTATATAATAATTTGGGGTTATATGCGTCATGCATTGAGGGCATAATGAATCTCGATAATCAATACTGTCAAGGAGTAGCGTATCGGGGGGGTTCCTTATTTGGATTTCGCTTGCGAGACATTACACGCACGAAATGCAGTGCAGTATTGTGAATTAGGAGAAGTTTAGTCCTAAGCATTTAGATGATAATAACTCTTATATATATATATATATATATATATATATATATAAATATGTCAATAACTAGAATATGAGAAATTCTAGTAAGAGAAAATGATTATATGATTATTTATATGTTTAATAAGTGACGAACATTTGGGGGATTTATGGTAGAAGTGGAAGTGGATGGTTAAGTTTTAGATGGTAGTTTAATCGAGTAGAAATTTTGGGGAGTAGGTTAGACTTTTTCCCTAGATAGTGTTGGGCAGATATTTGAGGATCACGTGCATACGTTTTGGTGCGCGCTTTAGTTGAGAGGTGAGTTGGATTTTCTGGAGAATTCGACTCCACTTTAATCATGTTATAATGCATTTATAATTATTATGTATTTTAATGCACTTGCTAAAATGTTTTCACACCTCGGGCTCTGTCCCGTTTATATTTCCTCTTGCTATGCACATATTGTATTATTTTAGGTGTTCCTCCGCAAGGACGCCATCGACGTTATCCATCCAGTGTATTCGTGGAGCTGTGGCAGTAGGGGACTGTTGCGGTATTTTGGATATAGTCGTTTCCTATCTTTTGTATATGTAGACTAGGATTCAGTTTGTATATCAGGTTTACACCCAAGAGTTGTAATGTAGCATTCCTTTTATTTTCCTTTTCTCAGATTGTTGTATTGTCTGTGACTCGACAGCATATTCGGGTATTTCATTTTGTAGATTTTAGTGTATTCTACTATTATTTTCTTTTTATATAGCATGTGTGTGTTCTTTATCATATTTAGTAGTCATTATGTCGTTAGTTAGTTGTTACTTAGTTTGTTTTAATAATGTTTTAAATATTTTTTTGGCACCCTCTTTTTGTAGTAATGGGTAGTTAGCCGTGTTTATTTTAGAATCATCAGTAGATACTGAGAATGATCCACTTGAGATTCCTGATTATTTAGTATAGGGCTGGCCAGTCGTTATTATTTTAAGTGGGCTGTCACAACTTAGTTGATCTTTGTATATACCTCAAGATCAGTGGGAGTAAGTTCATATTTTTGGTACTGTATGTCGATGACATATTACTAGCCAGCAACAATCTTTGTCTATTACATGAGACTAAGAATTATCTCTCTAATAATTTTGAAATGAAAGATATGGGTGAGGCTTCCTATGTGATAGGAATTGAAATATTTCGTGACAGGTCACTTGGAATTTTGGGAATGTCTCAGAAAGCATATATTGACAAAATTCTAGAGAGATTTAGCATGATGACATATTCTTCTAGTGTTGTTCCACTGCAGAAAGGAGGCACGCTTGATCTTAGGCAATGCTCACAGAATGACTTGGAACGTAAAGAAATGGAAAATTATCCTTATGCTTTTCTTGTGGGAAGTTTGATGGATGCACGGGTTTGCACCAGACTTGACATTAGCCATACTTTTGGCATGCTGGGTAGATTTCAGAGTAACCTAGGAATCGCTCATTGGAAAGGTGCAAAGAAAGTACTGAGATACTTAAGGGAACAAGGAATCACATGCTCACATATAGAAAATCAGACCATCTATAGATGATTGGGTTTTCAGATTCAGATTTTGGTGGATGTCCTAACACTAGACATTACACTCTTGGATATGTGTATCTCCTAGCTGGAGGTGGAATATCATAGAAAAGCCAGAAGTCCGAAATGATCTACACATCTACTATGGAGGCTGAATTTGTGGCACGTTATGAGCCTGCAAATCAAGGAGCATGGTTGAGGAATTTTGTCTCTGAGTTCCGAGCTTCGACTTTCATTTCAAGGCCCTTGACTATTTACCGTGACAATGAATCCACAATATTCTTATCCAAGCATGATAGGATATCTAAAGGATCCAAACACATGGACCTTAAATATCTCTCACTGAAGAAAGATGTTAGAAGAGAAAAAGTTATCATTGAACACAAAGTCACCGATCTCATGGTTGCAGATATTTTTACAAAATGAATACCTCCAAAGACATTTCAGAGACATACTGAAAGCATGGGTCTTGAAGATAGTTCCTAGTTATTATTTTTCTAAAATTTATTATTATGACTGTGTTTGACATTTATTGAGCTCTTAATAAGACTTCTACATCCATTCTATTATATTTTATATTGTGCACACATTATTATCAGATGAATTATAACAAAAAATTATCTTCTTCAAGACATTATGGGACCATTAAGTAAACTCCTAATTATGGCCTAGTTAAGAAGGTTGTCAATGATGTAGTACATGGAAGGAATCATGTTACATAATGATATGCAACCTCCATGGCTCCCTTAACTATTGGACTAACCAAGGCACTTATGAAAATCAATGATGAAAGGATTTAGCATATCATGCGCGCCTTATAATTCTCACTTAAAAACATTTATGGATTAACCTAATGACCAAGTGGGAGACTGTAAGAAAATTATTAAATAAACCTTTGGTTTATTTCCTTCCCCGAAATTTGGTCTTTATTAATCCATTTTTAATAAAGAATATATGTTATATCCTGTATAAATGGTTCGTATTCCACACGAAATAAAGAATAAAAATGAGTTAAAATTCCAATTAAATCTCTACCTTGATGGACGGTTGAGATTAATTGACCTTTGGATTCTGGCCCTCTCTCCACCTATAAATATATGCCTTTTCTCCATCAAAAGTGCATCCAAGAAATCCCAATTGAAACACATACCTAAAGGTTTATAGGCAAGGAGAGAGAAGCCAAATTCTCCCTTAAAGGATTGCTAAGGAGATCACACCGGCGACACTCGATGGCGACATTCAACAGTGGGACTGAATTCATAGCGTCGAAAGGAGGTAAATAAAAATTACTCTTTTCACATGTCTATTGATGTGATTATCATATTGTTCAAAGATCTTAGGAATCATGTATAAAATATATCTTACACAAACGTCCCTACTCATTGGGATAAAATAACAATACAAACATATTCTTATAAGTTTATTATGCACACACTATAACATATATACACGTGTTTATAGGCTAAACCCTCTTTCAGGTGATATCTAGTAAAAATAAATCATACCCCGGAATAGTGATCACGAAGTCCTACTATAATCGTTTACAATTGTTCAAACTATTGCTAACCAGTCTAAACTCAGCAAATAGTCTACTCGATTCTCATAACTCTCGGAAGCAGTAAACTAACACGTAATGCAACCATCCTTTTAGTGTACACGCCCGCTCTCTCGTAGGGGACACCAAAAGCCCGGCCACCCTAGGTTAAGTAATTACATATATACATAATAATAAGGCCGTGACCAATTGCCAGTTTTGGTTTATCACATTTTAGAAAGTAGGGGAAAAGAATTAGATCTAACCACTACACCAAAACTGGTAATTGGTCACGGCCAAAATCCCTGATCAAGACTGTGGGTCGCGGACTTGGGTCGTGACCATTTTGGGCGTGACCAATTTCGTGGGTTGCGGCCCAAGTCCGTGACCAAAAAATGGTCACGACCCGCAGGGGGTTACGTCAGATGGTCGCGGACTTGGGCCGTGGGCCATGTCGTGACGGGTCGCGGCCCTCGTCCGTGACCCACAACCATGACAAATTGGTCGCGACCCAAGTCCGCGATCCACAACCGTGACAAATTGAACGCAGACTTTAGCCGCGACCCACAACCGTGACAAAAAAAAAATGGTCGTGGCCCAAGTACGTGACCCCCAATCGTGACCAAAAATGGTCGCGGCCAAAGTCCGTGACCGACATCGTGACGAAAAAAAGGAAAAAAATGGTCGCGGACTTTGGCCGCGACCATTTTTGGTCACAGTTGGGGGTCATGGACTTTGGCCGCGACCATTTTTATGCGCAACGGAAAAAATGAAAATGGTCATGGACAAAGTCCATGACCATATTTAACTATAATTTTAAAAAAATGTCTTTTTTTGGTCCAATCCTAAAATTGGGGGTCCTGTGAGTGCACTGTCGGTTGCTACGTGTAACGTTTGACGTGTACGAGGTGTTACAAATATTTATTATTGACAAAATAATAAAAAAAATCACAAATTACGAATCGAGAACGTTGTTAATAAACTAATATGTATGCAAACTTAAAAATATTACACGTCTTAATAATTCACAAACCCAAAAAAAAATTGGACAGAGTTTCCTCTATTTTCTGGACATTCCAAACCCTGTAAATATAAAACCAGCTTATTATAAAGCCCGCACGACCATCAAAATTTAACAACTAAATTATAAAAGCCCGCACGACTGTAACACATAAAAGACATAATCCTGAACGCCCAAACCATTATATAAACAATCTTCATGTCGTAAACCATTGCCTTCTTCATTTGTTCCACGTGCAAAAATCTTACAAATGATAGGATACAAAAAAAAATGATATCAATAACCAAGTAGTTTTCCATAAATTTTATTCAAGCTGAAAATTGCATATATGAGTTATAATTATCAACATATCAATGTTTTTATGCCTAAGTCTATGTATATGGATATTCTCGTCGTATTCTCAAACTGGGGGTCCCGTGATTGTCCGGTTAGTTCATATGAGTTACATTGGTCACGTGCGAGGTGTTGGTGCCACTCACGGGGCCATTCGAGGGCTGTTTCGGCTTTTCACTCACTAACGCCATGTTTTTAAGCCTAAGTCTAGAAATATGAAAATTATCATCGTATTCTCAAACTGGGGGTTCCGTGGCTACGCGGTCAATTCCTACGAGTTATATTGGTCCCGTGGGAGGTGTTGGTGCCACCCACGGGGCCGTAGGGGGCTGTTTTAAGCTTTTACCCTTAAATGCCATGTTTTTAAGTCTAAGTCTAGAAATATTCAAATTACCGTCGTATTCTCAAATCGGGAGTCCCGTGGATGCGCGGTCAGTTCCTATGAGTTACATTGGTCCCGTGCGAGGTATTGGTGTCACTTACGGGGCCGTTCGGGTTTTCACCCAGTAACGCCATGCTTTTAAGCCTAAGCTTAGAAATATGCAAATTATAGTCGTATTCTCAAATTGGGGGTCCCGTGATCGCACGGTCAGTTCCTACGAGTTATATTTACTTGTGCGAGGTGTTGGTGCTACTCACGAGGCCGTTCGGGGGCTGTTTAGGCTTTTCACCCACTAACGCCACATTTTTAAGCCTAAGACTAGAAATATGCAAATTATCATTGTATTCTCAAACTGGGAGTCCTGTGGCTGCGCGGTTAGTTACTACGAGTTACATTCGTCCCGTGGGAGGTGTTGGTGCCACCCACGGGGCCGTAGGGGGGTTGTTTCGGGGTTTTACCTTTAAACGCCATGTTTCTAGGACTAAGTCTAGAAATATTCAAATTACCATCATATTCTCAAATCGGGAGTCTCGTGGCTGCGCGGTCAGTTCCAACGAGTTACATTGGTCCCGTGGGAGGGGTTGGTGCCTCCCACGGGGCCGTTCGGGGATTATTTTGGGTTTTCACCCTCTAATGCCATGTTTTCAAGTCTAAATCTAGAAATATGTAAATTTTCATCGTATTCTAAAATCGGGAGTCCCGTGATCGCCCAGTCAGTTCCTACGAGTTACATTGGTCCCGTGCGAGGTGTTGGTGCCACTCACGGAACCGTTCGGGGGCTGTTCTGGCTTTTCACCCACTAATATCATGTTTTTAAGCCTAAGTCTAAAAATATCTAAATTATCGTCGTATTCTCAAACCGGGAGTCTCGTGGCTATGCGGTCAGTTCTTACGAGTTACATTGGTCCCATGGAGGTGTTGGTGCCACCCACGGGGCCGTAGGGGGTTGTTTTGGGTTTTTACCTTTAAACGTCACATTTTTAAGCCTAAGTTTAGAAATATTTAAATTACCTTCATATTCTCAAACCGAGAGTCTCGTGGCTGTGCGATCAATTCCTACGAGTTATATTGGTCCTGTGGGAGGTGTTGGTGCCTTTCATGGGGCCGTTCGGGGGCTGTTTCGGGTTTTCACCCTCTAACGTCATGTTTCTAAGACTAAGTCTACAAATGTGAAAATTATTATCGTATTCTCAAACCGGGGGGTCCCGTGATCGCGCGGCCAGTTCCTATTAGTTACACTGGTCCCGTGCGAGGTGTTGGTGCAACCCATGGGGCCGTAGGGGGCTGTTTCGAGTTTTTACCTTTAAACGCCATGTTTTTAAGCTTAAGTCTAGAAATATTCAAATTGCTATCATATTCTCAAACCGGGAGTCTCGTGGCTACGCTGTCAGTTCCTACAATTACATTGGTCCCGTGGGACGTGTAGGTGCCACCCATGGGGCCATACGGGGGCTGTTTTGGGTTTTTACCTTTAAACGCCATGTTTTTAAGCCTAAGTATAGAAATATACAAATTGCTGTCATATTCTCAAACCGGGAGTCCCCTGGCTACGCTATCAGTTCATACAATTACATTGGTCCCGTGGGACGTGTAGGTGCCACCCATGGGGCCGTACGGGGGCTGTTTCGGGTTTTCACACACTAAAGCCATATTTTGGCTAAGTATAGAAATATGCAAATTTTGTCGTATTCTCAAACCGGGGGTCCATGATCGCGCGATAAATTCTTATGAGTTACATTGGTCCCGTGCATGATGTTGGTGCCACTCATGGGGCCGTTTGGGGGCTGTTTCGAGTTTTTACCTTTAAATGCCATGTTTTTAAACCTAAGTCTAGAAATATTCAAATTACCTTCATATTCTCAAATCGGGAGTCCCGTGGGTGCATAGTCAGTTCCTACGAGTTACATTGACCCCGATGGAGGTGTTGGTGTCTCTCACGGGACCGTTCAGGGGTTATTTTTGGTTTTTACCCTCTAACGACATGTTTTTAAGTCCAAGTCTAGAAATATGGAAATTATAATCGTATTCTCAAACCGGGGATTCGATGATCACACGGTCAGTTCCTTAGAGTTACATTCATCCCGTGCGAGGTGTTGGTGCTACTCACGGGGCCGTTTGGGGATGTTTCGTCTTTTCACCCACTAACACCATGTTTTTAACCCTCAGTCTATAAATATGCAAATTATCATCGTATTATCAAATCGGGAATCCCGTGGCTACGCGGATAGGTTTCTATGAGTTACATTGGTCCCGTGGGAGGTGTTGGTGCCACCTACGGGGCCGTAGGGGGCTATTTTGGATTTTTACCTTTAAACGCCATGTTTTTAAGTTTAAGTCTAGAAATATGCAAATTATTCGTATTTTTAAGCCGGGAGTCTCATGATCACACGGTCAGGTCCTACGAGTTACATTGGTCCCGTGTGAGGTGTTGGTGCCACTCACGGGGCCGGTCGGGGATTGTTTCGAGTTTTCACCCACTAACGCCACATTTTGCCTAAGTCTAAAAATATGTAAATTATCATTGTATTCTCAAACCGGGGGTCCTGTGATCGAACGATCAGTTCCTACGAGTTACATTGGTCCCGTGCATGGTGTTGGTGCCACTCACGGGGCCGTTCGGGGGCTATTTCGAGTTTTTACCCACTAACTCCATGTTTTTAAGCCTAAATCTAAAAATTTGTAAATTATTATCGTATTCTCAAACCGGGTGTCCCGTGATCACGCGGTCAGTTCCTACGATTACATTGGTCCTGTGCGAGGTGTTGGTACCAGTCACGGGGCCGTTCGGGGGCTGTTTCGGCTTTTCACCCACTAACGCCATGTTTTGAACCCTAAGTCTAGAAATATGCAAATTATCGTCGTATTCTCAAACCGGAGTCCCGTGATCGCGCGATCATTTCCTACGAGTTACATTGGTCCCGTACGAGGTGTTGGTGCCACTCACGGGGCCGTTCGGGGGTTCTTTTGTATTTTTACCCAATAACGACTAGTTTTTAAGCCCAAGTCTAAAACATATGCAAATTATCGTCGTATTCTCAACCCGGGAGTCTCGTGATCCCGCGGTCAATTCCTACGTGTTACATTGGTCCCGTGCTAGGTGTTGGTGTCACTCACGGGGCCGTTTGAGGGATATTTTAGATTTTCACCCACTAACGCTATGTTTTTAAGCCCAAGTCTAAAAATATGCAAATTATTGTCGTATTCTCAAATTGGGAGTCCCGTGATCGCGCGGTCAGTTCCTATGAGTTACATTGGTCCCGTGCGAGGTGTTGGTACCACTCGTGGGGCCGTTCGGGGGCTGTTTCGAGTTTTCACCCACTAACGCCATGTTTTTGTGCCTAAGTCTAGAAATATGCAAATTATCGTCGTATTCTCAAACCGGGAGTCTTGTGATCGCGTGGTCAGTTCCTATGGGTTACATTGGTCTCGTGTGAGGTGTTGGTGCCACTCAGGGAGCCATTCGGGGTCTGTTTCGAGTTTTCACCCACTAACGCCTTGTTTTCAAGCTTAAGTCCTCATATTTTCAAATTATCGTCATAATCTCAAACCGGGAGTCCCATTATCGCGCGGTCAGTTCCTACATGTTACATTGGTCTCGTGAGAGGTGTCGATGCCTCTCACGGGATCGTACGGGGGTTGTTTCGTGGTTTGGCCCTCTTCGCCTTGTTTTCAATCTATATTGCAGGTATATATGGCCATATATAACTTCTATATAGCTGCTATATATGGACACATATATCTGCTATATAGCCATATATAGCTACTATATATAGCTGTTATATATGGGCATATATAGCTGTTATATAGCCATATATAGCTGCTATATAACTGCTATATATGGGAACTAAATAATGGGTCGTCAAAACTTTTAAGGGAAATAAAGAATCTCAATAAAATAAACCTGGTGATTTGCAACAAGCTACCCTCAATGTTCCTAAAGTTTCAACAACTGTTCATGCCATAGAAGATCATCAACAAAAGATTACTACTTTTTTCAAGAAGAAATCCACAAGGGTATAAGATCCTTTTAGCAATCCAAGTGAAAGTAAATCAATCTTAGGAGACCAGAACGTTTATTTAGAAGTTGAAGGCAATGTCAATGATGTAACAGCTGCAATCATGAATGATCCTCAAGTAATTAAAGAAGGAGAAATGCCCCCATGTTTAGATAAGAACTTCATCAACCCTGTTATAACCCCTAAGTCTAATGGGGTAATAACCCAGGATAAATTTAGTGCAGAATGAAGAATGGAAGGGAATATGTCCAAAACCAGTCAGGGTAGCTCTAGATTCAAATATCCTATTTCCAAGAGGGGGAACCAAACTTGTTAAGCTGTCTAAACTTAAACAGCAAAGAAGTAAGGAGAAGAATAACCCAAGACCAAATACTAGACTGCTTAGGTCTGGTACTAAAACTTCCTCTTTTCTCATATCCCAATGACGAATGCAATCATTTGGAATATTAGAGGGCTTTCTAAAAAAGGAGCAGTGAAAAGAATTAAGAGGTTTATCAGAATTTATCAGCCTTCAATTATTATAATCTTGGAGCCAAAGCTTGAGGTTCAAAAGATGGAATCATTTGGACTAAAGTTGGGATTTCATTCCGCATATGTTAATTCTAATAGTAAGATATGGTGTTTTGGTAGAGAAGATTTAATATGCCAAGTTGTTTCTAAAATGGAACAAGGTATTACTCTTTCCTTCAACATTAACAACACTGATATTAGAGGTTCTTTTATCTATGCTAAGAATACTAAGGTGGAGAGAAGAAATCTTTGGGAATATCTAAATATGAATTTCACAACAGCTCCTTGGTTTATAGGGGGAGATTTTAATGTGGCTTCTAATAATATGGAGAAAGCAGGTGGTAATGATATAGATGAAGGGGAAGCTATGGAGTTTTTGGAAGCTATGGAAATTAATGAGATGTCTGACCTTGGTTTTATAGGATCTAAATTCACTTGGTTCAATAAGAGGGAGGGTGTGGATCGTATTTGGTGTAGACTCAATAAAATTTTTGCTAATCAGAATGCTCTTCAATTAGGTAGGATGGAAGTTCATCACCTAAATAGACTCATGTCTGATCATTGTCCTCTCCTGCTGTCAATTAAGAATTTCCTTGAGGTGAAACATAAATCATTCAAATTTCAAAATTTCTGGCTTGAGTCTCCAGAACTTCATTCAATTGTTTCCCAAACCTGGAATTCAGTTGATCATTCCAATCCCCTGATCTCTATAGGATTAAAATTCAAACTTCTTAGATCCACCCGTTCTTCTTGGAGTAAACTTAAATTTGGTGATATTTTCAGAGAAGATAGAATGACAGAGGATAATCTTTTGGCTAAAGAGATTGCATATGATATAGATCCTTCATAGCTTAATAGAGAGAACCTTTCTCTATCTCAAGCTTGTAGTACTCATAATCTCCTCATTGAAGATTTATTCTGGAGACAAAAAGCTCAAGATAAATACATTAGGGAAGGGGATAGAAACACTAGCTTCTTTCATAATGTAGTAAAAGCCCGAAGAAGACAGTTGGTTATTTCAAAAATCAAAGATTCAGAGGGCCCTATTCATATAAATGAGAGGTCTATCCAGGAAGCTGCTGTCCATTATTTTGAAGATCAATTCAAGAAAGAAGAAGTTCCCCTTATTTCCATGCATGATTCTTTCTTGGAGGTAATCCCTAAACTGGTGTGCAATGAATCAAACATCAATCTGTGTGCAGTAGCTGACAAGAATGAAAATTTTGAAGTAGTTAAATAGCTGCCCTGACACAGATAGCTTCCATGGAGTATTCTTTGTGAGTTTTTGAGATATAATAGAGGTTGAAGTGAAAAGGAAGCTTACTGGATGGAAATCTACATGCCTTTCTACAGGAGGTAAAATTGAGCTCTTAAAATCTGTGCTAGTATCTATGCATATATATCTAATATCTGCTATGTCCCCTCCTAAAGTTGTCATAGAAAGGCTGCATAATCTAATGGAAAAGTTTTTTTCGAGTTCAAATTATGGGGAGAATAGGCATCGATGGTGTAAATGGGAGGACATTACAAGGTCTACCAATGGAGGTGGTCTGGAAGTTAGGAACTTCCATATATACAGAAAAGGTAACCAGGTGGCGGACTTTTTAGCGAAAATGGGAAGTAAAGAAGGGATCAACAATTTTTCACCTTCCAATGCCTTGTTTTCAAACTTAAGTCCTCGTATTTTCAAATTATTGTTGTATTCTCAAACCGATAGTTCCGTGATTGCGCGATCACTTCCTACGTGTTACATTGGTTCCGTGAGATGTGTTGGTGCCTCTCATGGGACCATACGGGGGTTGTTTCGTGTTTTTCCCCAATAACGACTTATTTTTAAGCTTAAGTCCTCATATTTTTAAATTATCGTCGTATTCTCAAACCGGGAGTCCCGTGATCGCATGGTCAGTTCCTACGAGTTACATTGGTCCCGTGAGAAGTGTTAGTGCCTCTCACGGGACCGTACGGGGGCTGTTTTGAGTTTTCACCCTCTAACGCCTTGTTTTCAAGCTTAAGACCTCATATTTTCAAATTATCGCCGTATTCTAAAATAGGTCGTCCCGTGATTGCGCACTCAGTTCCTACGTGTTACATTAGCCCACGAGAGGTGTTGGTGCCTCTCACGGGATCGTACGGGGGCTATTTCAAGTTTTACCCGCTAACGCATTGTTTTCTAACCTAAGTCCTCATATTTTCAAATTATCATTGTATTCTCAAACTGGGGGTCCTGTGATCGCGCGGTCAGTTCCTACGATTTACATTGGTCCCGTGCGAGGTGTTGGTGCTACCCATGGGGCCGTAGGGGTTGTTTCAGGTTTTTACCTTTAAATGTCATGTTTTTAAGTCTGAGTCTAGAAATATGCAAATTGCTGTCATATTCTTAAACCGAGAGTCCCGTGGCTGCGCTGTCAGTTGATACGAGTTACATTGGTCCCGTGGGACGTGTAGGTGCCACCCATGGGGCCGTACGGGGGCTGTTTTGGGTTTTTATCTTTAAACGCCATGTTTTTAAGCCTAAGTCTAGAAATATATAAATTATTATCGTATTCTCAAATCGGGGGTCCCGTGATCGCGCGGTCAGTTCCTACGAGTTATATTGGTCCCGTGCGAGGTGTTAGTGCCACTCACGGGGCCGTTAGGGGGCTATTTCGGGTTTTCACCCACTAACGCCAAATTTTGCCTAAGTCTAGAAATATGTAAATTATTATCGTATTATCTAATTGGGGGTCCGTGATCGCATGATCAGTTCCTACGAGTTACATTGGTCCCGTGCGTGGTGTTGGTGTCACTCACGGGACCGTTCGGGGGCCGTTTCGAGTTTTTACCTTTAAGCGTCATGTTTTTAAGCCAAAGTCTATAAATATTCAAATTACCATTATATTCTCAAATTGGAAGTCCCATGGGTGCGCAGTCAGTTCCTACGAGTTACATTAGTCCCGTGGGAGGTGTTTGTGCCTCCCGCGGGACAGTTCAGGGGTTATTTTAGGTTTTCACCCTCTAAAGCCATGTTTTTAAGTCTAAGTCTAGAAATATGCAAATTATCATCGTATTCTCAAACCGTGGGTCCCGTGATCGCGCAACTAGTTCCTACGAGTTACATTCATCCCGTGTGAGGTGTTGGTGCTACTCACGGGGCCGTTCAGGGTTGTTTAATCTTTTCACCCACTAACGTCATGTTTTTAACTCTAAGTCTATAAATATGCAAATTATCATCGTATTCTCAAACCGGGAATCCCTTGGCTACGCGGTCAGTTCCTACGAGTTACATTAGTCCCGTGGGAGGTGCTTGGCCACCCACAGGGCTGTAGGAGGATGTTTCGGGTTTTTATTTTTAAACACCGTGTTTTTAAGCCTAAGTCTAGAAATATTCAAATTACCATCATATTCTCAAACCGGGAGTCCCGTGGCTGCGCGATCAGTTCCTACGAGTTACATTGGTCACTTGGGAGGTGTGGTTCCTCCTACGGGGCCGTTCAGGAGCTGTTTTGGGTTTTCACCCTCTAACGCTATGTTTCTAAGTCTAAGTCTAGAAATATGCAAATTATTATCATATTCTCAATCCGTGGGTCCCGTGATCGCGCGATCAGTTCCTACGAGCTACATTGGTCCCATGCGAGGTGTTGGTGCTACTCACGGGCCCATTCGGGGGATGTTTCGGCTTATCACCCACTAACGCCATGTTTTTAACCCTAAGTGTAGAAATATTCAAATTATCATCGTATTCTCAAACCGGGAGTCCCGTGGATGCGCGGTAAGTTCTTACGAGTTACATTGGTCCCATGGGATGTGTTGGTACCACCCATGGGGCCGTACGGGGGTTGTTTCGGGTTTTTACCTTTAAACGCCATGTTTTTAAACCTAAGTCTAGAAATATACAAATTATTATCGTATTCTCATACTAAGGGTCCCGTGATCACGCGGTCAGTTCTTACGAGTTACATTGGTCCCGTGCGAGGTGTTGATGCCACTCACAGGGCCATTCAGGGGCTGTTTTGGGTTTTTACCCGCTAACGCCATGTTTTACCTAAGTATAGAAATATGCAAATTATCATCGTATTCTCAAATCGGGGGTCCTGTGATCGCGCGGTCAGTTCCTACGAGTTACATTGGTCCTGCGCATGGTGTTAGTGCCACTCATGGGGCCATTCGGGGGCTATTTCGAGTTTTCACCCACGAACGTCATGTTTTTAAGCCTAAGTCTAAAAATATGCAAATTATCGTCGTATTCTCAAATTGGGGTCCCATGATCGCACAGTCAAATCCTACGAGTTACATTGGTCCCGTGTGAGGTGTTGGTGCCACTCACGGGGCCGTTCGGGGGCTGTTTCGGCTTTTCAACCATTAACGCCATGTTTTTAAGCCAAAGTCTAGAAATATGCAAATTATCGTCGTATTCTCAAATCGGGGTCCCGTGATCGCACGGTCAGTTCCTACGAGTTACATTGGTCTCGTACGAGGTGTTGGTGCCACTCACGGGGCCGTTTGGGGGTTGTTTCGTATTTTCACCCACTAACGACTTGTTTTTAGGCCCAAGTCTAGAAATATGCAAATTATCGTCGTATTATCAAACTGGGAGTCCCGTGATCCTACGGTCAGTTCCTATGTGTTATATTGGTCCCGTGCGAGGTTTTGGTGTCACTCACGGTGCCGCTCGAGGGCTATTTTGGGTTTTCACCCCCTAACGCTATGTTTTTAAGCCCGAGTCTAAAAATATATAAATTATCATCGTATTCTCAAACTGGGAGTCCCGTTATCGCGCGGTCAGTTCCTATGAGTTGCATTAGTGCCGTGCGAGGTGTTGGTGCCACTCGCGGGGCCGTTCGGGGGCCGTTTTGGGTTTTCACCCTCTAACGCCATGTTTTTATGCCTAAGTCCAGAAATATGCAAATTATCGTCGTATTCTCAAATCGAGAGTCTTGTGATCGCGCGGTCAGTACCTATGAGTTACATTGGACCCGTGTATGGTGTTGGTGCCACTCAGGGGGCGGCCGTTCGGGGGCTGTTTTGGGTTTTCACCCCCTAACACCTTATTTTTAAGCTTAAGTCCTCATATTTTCAAATTATCGTCATAATCTCGAACCGGGAGTCCCATTATCGTGTGGTCAGTTCCTATATGTTGCATTGGTCTCGTGAGAGGTGTCGATGCCTTTCACGGGATCGTACGGGGGCTATTTCGTGGTTTGGCCCTCTTTGCCTTGTTTTCAATCTATATAGAAGCTATATAGTAGCTATATATGGCCATATATAGCAGTTATATAGGCTCATATATAGCTGTTATATATGGGCATATATAGTTACAATCATTAATGATCCTCAAGTATTAGAAGAAGGAGAAATGCCCCCATGTTTAGATAAGAACTTCATCAGCCCTGGTATGACCCCTAAGTCTAAGGGGGTAATAGCCCAAGATAAATTTAGTGCAGAAGGAATAATGGAAGGGAATATGTCCAAAATCAGTCAGGGTAGATCTAGATTCAAATATCTTATTTTCAAGGGAAGGAACCAAAATTGTTAAACTGTCTAAACATAAATAACAAAGAAGTAAGGAGAAGAATAACCCCAGACCAAATACTAGACTGCTTAGGTCTGGTACTAAAACTTCCTCTTTTCTCATATCCCAATGATGAATGTAATCATTTGGAATATTAGAGGGCTTTCTAAAAAAGGAGCAGTGAAGAGAATTAAGAGGTTTATCAGAATTTATCAGCCTTCAATTATTGTAATCTTGGAGCCAAAGCTTGAGGTTCAAAAGCTGGAATCATTTAGACTAAAGTTGGGATTTCATTCTGCATATGTTAATTCTAATAGTTAGATATGGTGTTTTGGTAGAGAAGATTTAATATGCCAAGTTGTTTCTGAAATGGAATAAGGTATTAATCTTTCCTTCAACATTAACAACACTGATATCAGAGCTTATTTTATCTATGCTAAGAATACTAAGGTGGAGAGAAGAGATCTTTGGGAATATCTAAATATGAATTTCACAATAGCTCCTTGGTTTATAGGGGGAGATTTTAATGTGGCTTCTAATAATACGGAGAAAACAGGTGGTAATGATATAGATGGAGGGGAAGCTATGGAGTTTTTGGAAGCTATGGAAATTAATGAGATGTCTGACCTTGATTTTATAGGATCTAAATTCACTTGATTCAATAAAAGGGAGGGTGTGGATCGTATTTGGTGTAGACTCGATAAAATTTTTGCTAATCAGAATGCTCTTCAATTAGGTGGGCTGGAAGTTCATCACCTAAATAAATTCATGTCTGATCATTGTCCCCTCCTGCTGTCAATTAAGAATTTCCTTGAGGTGAAACATAAATCATTCAAATTTCAAATTTCTGGCTTGAGTCTCCAGAAATTCATTCAATTGTTTCCCAAACCTGGAATTCAATTGATTATTCCAATCCCTTGATCTCTATAGGATTAGAATTCAAACTTCTTAGACCCACCCTTTCTCCTTGGAGTAAACTTAAATTTGGTGATATTTTCAGAGAAGTTAGAATGGCAGAGGATAATCTTTTGGTTAAAGAGATGGCATATGATATAGATCCTTCAGAGCTTAATAGAGAGAACCTTTCTCAAGATCAGGCTTGCAGTACTCAGAATCTACTCATTGAAGATTTATTCTGGAGATAAAAAGCTCAAGATAAATACATTAGAGAAGGGGATAGAAACACTAGCTTCTTTCATAATGCAGTAAAAGCCCGAAGAAGACAACTGGTTATTTTAAAAATCAAAGATTCAGAGGGCTCTATTCATATAAATGAGAGGTTTATCCAGGGAGCTGTTGTCCATTATTTTGAAGATCAATTCAAGCAAAAAGAAGTTCCCCTTGTTTCCATGCATGATTCTTTCTTGGAGGTAATCCCTAAACTGGTGTCCATTGAATCAAACATCAATCTGTGTGCAGTACCTGATAAGAATGAAAATTTTAAAATAGTTAAATAGCTTCCCTAACATAGATGGCTTCCACGGAGTATTCTTTGTGAGTTTTTGGGATATTATAGAGGTTGAAGTGAAAAGGAAGCTTACTGGATGGAAATCTACATGCCTTTCTACAGGAGGTAAAATTGAGCTCTTAAAATCTGTGCTAGTATCTATGAATGTATATCTAATATCTGCTATGTCCCCTCCTAAAGTTGTCACAAAAAGGCTGCATAATCTAATGGAAAAGTTTTTTTGGAGTTCAAATTATGGGGAGAATAGGCATAGATGGTGTAAATGGGAGGACATTACAAGGTCTACAAATGGAGGTGGTCTGGAAGTTAGGAACTTCCATATATACAGAAAAGGTAACCAGGTGGCGGACTTTTTAGCGAAAATGGGAAGTAAAGAAGGGATCAACAGTTTTTCACCCTCCAATGCCTTGTTTTCAAGCTTAAGTCCTCGTATTTTCAAATTATTGTCGTATTCTCAAACCGAGAGTTTCGTGATTTCGCGGTCACTTCCTACATGTTACATTGGTCCCGTGAGATGTGTTGGTGCGGGGGCTGTTTCGTGTTTTTCCCTTATAATGCCTTATTTTTAAGCTTATGTTCTCATATTTTCAAATTATTATCGTATTCTAAAACCGAGAGTCTCGTGATCTCACGGTCAATTCCTACGAGTTACATTGATTCCATGAGAAGTGTTAGTGCCTCTCACGGGACCGTACAGGGGCTGTTTCGAGTTTTCACCCTCTAACGCCTTGTTTTCAAGCTTAAGTCCTCATATTTTCAAATTATCGTCGTATTCTCAAACCGGGAGTTCCGTGATTGCGCAGTCAGTTTCTACGTGTTATATTGGTCCCACGAGAGGTTTTAGTGCCTCTCCCGGGACCGTACGGAGCTATTTCGAGTTTTACCCTCTAACGCCTTATTTTCTAGGTTAAGTCCTCATATTTTCAAATTATCATCGTATTCTCAAACCGGGAGTTCCGTTATCGTGCGGTCAATTCTTAAGTGTTACATTAGTTCCATGAGCGGTGTTGGTTCCTCTCACAGGACCGTATGGGGGGTGTTTCATGTTTTCCCTCTTTAACGCCTTATTTTTAAGCTTAAGTCCTCATATTTTCAAATTATCGTCGTATTCTCAAGCTGGGAGTCCCGTTATCACGCGATCAGTTCCTACGTGTTACATTGGTCCCGTGAGAGAAGTTGGTTCCTCTCACGGGACAGTACTGGGGTTGTTTCGTGTTTTTCCCCTCTAACGAATTATCACCGTATTCTCAAATCGGGAGTCCTGTGATTGCGCAGTCAGTTTTTACGTGTTACATTGGTCCCACGAGAGGTGTTGGTGCCTCTCATGGGACCGTACGGGGGCTGTTTCGAGTTTTACCCTCTAACACCTTGTTTTCTAGCTTAAGTCCTCATATTTTCAAATTATCGTCCTATTCTCAAAACGTAAGTCTCGTTATCGTGCGATCAATTCTTACTTCTTACATTGGTCCCGTTAGAGGTGTTGGTTCCTCTTACGGGACCGTACGGGGCCTGTTTCGAGTTTTCACCCTCTAATGCCTTGTTTTTAAGCTTAAGTCCTCATAATTATTCCGTATTCCTTCTAATTATCCCATACTCCATCTAACATACTATCCAACGACAATCCAACAACCTGTAATTATCAAACAACCAAACCAAACAAAACCAATAATTATCCCGTACTCCTTCTATCATCTAAAAGATTTAATAGATAAAGTAAATCAATTATATAACTACTTTAGTTAAAGTAAAGAGTACCTGGTGTGTAATGAAGAACTGGTATGTAATGAAGAACTGTTATCTAATTGGTTAGATCTGCAATACGTAAACAATGTGTTATGAAGAACGGGTATGTAAAATTAAAGAAAGTACCTCACAAAACCACTGAAGAATTTGATCTGCTGCCTATAATATGTCGTAGATTTACATATGACGCAGATTTATTCCCCCATTTTAACACCGTAATTCGAACGAATGTGAGCTACCTACTGCCTATAATATGTAAAGAAAAGTACACAAAGGCAAAGGAGAACAAAAATCTATTATATCAACCCGGTGCCTATAATATCAATGTAGTTGTGATTATTACGCCGCCATTTTAAGGTTTTAAAATACATATCCAATCAAGTTGATCACAACAAATCTCAAACTAAAACAGAACTGTATGAAATCAACAGAATTATGGCATACATGTCAAGTTAAAATATGAATGAACGAAATCAAGTTGTATTTGTTCCATGTCAAGTTGTAGCCTCCTAATATCTTGACGTAAACGTAAAAAAATGCACATTAATCGCAAAATATGTGATATACTTTTTCATAGGCAAATCAAGAGCACACCGAACAAATTTAATAACATGTACATTTATTGACACTAGTATCAATTCAATAAATTCAACATAGTATCCAACAACCAAGCGAATAATATCTCATTATAGTGCAAAAAATCACGACATGCATATAACTCCCAATATAATATGATGGCATGCATATAACCCCCAATAAAATCACGACAAGGTGGATGTAAATTTTTTTACTCATTAAAAATCCATTTAATTATATTTTATCAAAAAAAAATACACACACATACAATCTAGGGTTTATTGGCATAATATAGACACACACACACATACAATCTAGGGTTTATTAACATAATCTATACATACACACACATACAATTTAGGGTTTACTAAACCTTAATATTGTTTTGACATAAATCTATACATACACTCTATACATACACATACATACAATATAGGGTTTATTGACAAAAAAATAATTTATTTGTTCATAGTTACACACATAAACATACATATACAAATAAATCTATGCATAAACACACATATAAATATAAATCAATACATACACACACATAAAAACATAAATCTACACATACACACATAGAAATTAGGGCTTTGAATAGAAATCACGAAATCCAAATGAAATAAAAACGAATCTATACATACCAGGGGTTAATCACAATGAAATCCAAATGAAAACGCTTAGAAATCACACCAAATAGCACGAAATCCCTCAGCCCTTAGACACTGCCCTTACAAATCGTAAATGACTAACCAGTGTTTTTTTAGGTCATGAATCTGGTCATGACGTAGAGCCCTGACCCACCAAGTGCGCGACCAATAAATGAAAATGAGGGTATTACTGGCTTGCACCTGGTCACGGCTTAGAGCCGTGACCCCCCATTCACGACCCTTTTCCCATCAACCCTACTGCCTACATGAGGTTTGGTCATGGCCAATAGCCGTGACCCACACCATGAAATAAGGGTGTTACTGGCTTGCACCTAGTCACGGCCTAGAGCCGTGACCCACCATGCGCAACCCTCTTCACATCAACCCTATTGCCTGAATGAGGTTTGGTCACGGCCCATAGCCGTGACCCACACCAAGAAATGGCCACGACCCTCAATCGTGACTCCATTTGTGTATGTTTTGTTCTTTGTCATGCCTTTGGTCACGGCCCAAGTTCGTGACCCATTCGCGACTAGTTTGGAGGAAATTTTGGGGTGAATTTGGCACCAAGATGGTCACGCCCTGGTCACGGCCCAAGTCCGTGACCCACAATGGTCACGGATTTGGTCCGTGACCACTTTCAGAGCATATATGATTTAGTGTGGTAATAAATATGGTCACGCCAAAAATTGAGTTAGTCATAGCCCAAGTCCGCGACCAGCTGGTCGTGGACTTGGGCCGTGACCAACTGGGCGTGACCATTCGCAGGATTTGGTGTAGTGAACACACAGATCTAGGGTTCAAATAACAGCACCTTTGTAGGACTTGTAGCTGATCCAAAGAAGGAGAAATACTTGATGAAGAATATGAATTGTCTGAATTTCTTATACCTCCAAATCCTCCCTAAAATGTGCTATAATACTTAGATCTTCTGGCATATGATCCACATAAAGAGCCATGTATGTGGGCACTTTTGGAGATGAAAACTCCGTGAAACATAAGAGAAATCACTTTCTTTCTACTCACCCTAACAAAATGTTAATAATGTTTTTTTCTCTCTCTTAGTAACCCTTGGTAATATATCATAGAGCTTAAATCCATTACCTCCACCCATATAAATAGGTGCATGAAGTGGGCATCTGCCAATAACAATTTCTAAAGAGTTTTTGACTTGCTACTTAGAAAATAAAACATACCATGGAGCCAAGACTAATTCCAAATGGAAATATGAAAATTCCATATTGAATTTCGTAATATATTTTCTTTTCCATTTAATTGTAACTAATTTCACTAAATAATTACAACAACACTCCAAATTAATTATCTCAGAACTACTCGAATAATGAGGCCTTATTTGCAAATTTCCACAGTACCTTATGTGATTCCATGTGTAAAGCATACAATACACGCTTGATGAAATTGAATTTACCTCTAATGAATTTTTAAAAATATCTCTAATGGATTTGAAAATCCACCAATTGAGTTATTGGCATGATAAAAACTAATAAGTTTACCGAGGGAGTATCACAATCCAGGATATCTCTTAGACGTAGATTCCTACAGAATATGATCAGATATACCCATATAATGATTGCCTAACTTGCGGAGATTATACCTAATAAATTGAATCTCACCCATAACAATCAAATCAATAATTGAGTGAATATTCCATACCTCGTAATCCTTAGAATTAATAATCCATGTGCCCTTTGAAATCTATGAGATATTGTTAAAGTCTAATCTGGAAAATACCTTGACTTAAATATCACTTGTGGTCTTCTTCAATACATTTCTAATGTATCGATACATTCCTCTTTGAACTATGAGATAAGTTTTTGATCCATCAGACAAATTCCAGTAGTCAACATAGAATACTAAGACAATATACACAACTTTACCAATAGGATGTCAACTCCTTATCTAGGTTGTGAATTGTTTAATTGAACTAGATTTGGAATGATAACATTATATGATTAGGCCGAATTCTCTCACCAAAATTTCAACTAAGTCCAATTCATCGACATTTATACAATATATTTTAAACAAATATAAACCATTCTCACATATATGATTTTTATTTCAAAAATAACCTAATGATCCTTTAATGAAAAATAAATGTCATAAACATAATTTTAAGAATAAATCCCCAACAAATCCCACTTAGTCGCAGATCAATATGTTTATGCACATAACATCTAAACGATTATTATGTGATGTAGTTTTGATAACAAATTTATCACCTCTTTTGTTCGATCCCTCGAACCAGGTGATGCCTATGCCCAATGTTCTTAGATCTTTTTATGGTTCATGGGTTATCTCGAATATATAATTGTTCAACTATTAACACAATATAGTGCAATGGTTGTCTGCACAAAAGGAACTTCACCCAAGTGTAGTGTTATGGTCCCCGACCGATGATGCGCCTGAAGGGAAAACTTGTGTGTCACAGTGTATGTGGAAGGTCTTGTCTCCCCCCTGAGGTCGAGTTATCGGTTCAATGATTTTCTCCTAAAAGCTATTCGACACCATATGCAGTTTTATCGCACGCCCTAATTTTGGTCTAGGCCTATATATATTCCACACAAGGGGTTATCGGTTATTCAGAGTCGCCAATTTGTTTTATATAAAAATAAATTAAAGGTTCGGGCTAGCACTTTCAGGCTAATAGTAAGGCAAGTTTAGGTATGCGATTGATCTAGAGATTCTTATTGTGTAGGTTCGGGAACTGGATTGTAAGTAGGGAAGGTGTTAGCCCACCCCACTTGTTCCTTATGCTTTATTAATTCTATTATTATTATCTCCCTTAAAATTATGTGATTACTTTTTAGTCTATTTTTAGAACATTATTAGAGACCTTGATTTGTGAATCCCTAAAAACATAGATAGGTGTTTAGATATGAAGACAATATTAATGAAAGGTGTATGGACGCCACTTAAATCAGTTTGGGTACACAAAAATGCTTGTATAGGAATATCTATTTAGGTTAACGGGTGGCCGTTAGTATGTATGTGAGTGTACGAGGAAGCTTAACTTGGGTAATGTGTGGCCACTAATATATGTGTCTGCATACGCGAGAAGTCGCGTTTTGAGATAGTTTGATATCTTATTCGAGGTTTGAGGAGAGATAGAAAGGTACTAGATGGGTGCCTTTTTGTTGTGACAACATATCAAGGGATATACTTGTAAGAAAAAAATTCCAGTAGCGTCATTTATATATATTGTCTTAATTTTGGATAAAACATTTGAGTCATAGATTAGGCTTTCTGTTGTTTACCTTTTAAGCCTATGACATGTTTTATCGAAGGCGTAATGACAAAGATTTAGAGATAAAAATCGTGTCGTGTTTCCTGTCGGCTATCATCTTCATATTTTCGAGGATTTCTCATGTACGAATGCATATGAATTTTGATCCTTTGAAAGTTTTAGTTTTGGGTGTTTTATTTTTACAAAATTATTTATAGCTATTTATAAAATGTTTTTCAAAAGAAAAAAATATTTTTATTTTGGTTTATTCGAATGAGATTTAGCGTTTGTTTGAACGATAAGCTGAGTTCATTAGAAAAAACTTCAAACGGACATCCAATGGGGTTTCTCTGTTTGTCCGAAGTCTACCCATTATAAGCTCGTTCAAAGTACCTTTGAACAAGATCAGTTGTTCGTTCGAACGATACTAGAGTTCATTTGAACGAAACAAGTTTTTCATTTGAACAAACCTATAACTTTCGTTTAAACAAGTTGCATCGCATCGAATTTCATGTTTTCTATATACAGGGGATCAAACATCTATTTTATGGAGACTTTTGGGAATTTTTTTTCCTATACATATCCTAAAGCTCCCAAACCCTAGTTTCACCCAAACACTTTAATGATCCACGTTTCAATATTTATATGGTTTGAGATATTATTTTGTGGGCACCAATAAGGTGTTGCTCATCCTTGTTGATTACGTTTCATACGGTGTATTTCGTGTTTGATGTTTACACACGGTGGACTCCGTAGTGTGGTGTTGTGGTGAAAAATAAGTGGATTATGTGTTCCTATTTATAAATAGTTATTGAGCCTGGATATGTTAATACCAAGGTGTGTGTGGACTGACACGTTGTGGCAGCTTACGTGAGTGGATTCCTGCGTTGTCACTATGGAGAAACGATCAGATATTGAAAAAGCATCAAGGCTTTTGGGGATCGGGTAGTTGAGTAAGTTATCTGTCAACTTTTGTAATTTCGTATATAGTGAATTGTGTGACTAGTCCATCCAAGGTTTTTTTCGTTGTGGGTTTTCCTCGTACATTGACGTGTTATGCAACTGTTTTATCTATTTTTATCTTCTACCACATAAATGCTTGTTTTAGGTTAAGAAGATAAAATTTGGTAAATCATTTTATCAAAACAACTCGGTTTAAAATTGGTGTAAAATTTTTATTAGATTAATCAGTTTAGAGTTTTGACATTAAATTTGAAAAAAAAAATAGTCTTTTTAGTGTTCGGACCATCCCCTGCCTAAGCATTTTCATTCTTAATTTGGTATCAGATAGGGTACATAAAGTTATTATGTAGATCCGTAAGTTTGTTCTTTTTAGGGTGGTGTGTTTATCTGTATCTCTCTCGTGTTTATTTTGTTTGTGTTTCTTTATGAGTCATAATAATGATATGTTGTCCGATGCGCTTAGCGATGATGACTACTTTGATATTCGAGATGAGTATAATAAGCTTCATAACTGTGATGAAACTTTAACTCTTGTGAATTTGAAGTTTGCATAAGAATTAAACTTCTTGAAAAAGAAAATTCTCGTTTTAAAGATGAAATTGAATTTTTATAAACTGTTCAAACTAAAAGAGGTATCATTCATGATAAGCTTATGGATATAAATGGTGATTTTAAAACTTTAGAAGTGTTCAAAAAAGAGAGCGATGACAGCGTCCATTTTTAGAGAAAGAATTAGAATACTGTAAAATTCTAGGGTTGATGTATGTGCTAGTGAGGATAATGATATATTGATTAAAAATTTGAGGGCACGAGAGAAGATTGTTTGGGATAAGTTTTCTTATAAATAGCGGGGGAGATATAACCTTCTAGGAATGATTAAAAACTTGAAGGAGTCCTTAACTTTTCAAGAGTGTAAGTATTTGCTTGAGTTTAGTATTTTGAAGTACAAAAATGATTTAAAAGGCTCAAGTAGTATTGGTAGTGATGGTACTAGCTTCGATATTCCAAATTCTTCTGCTGCTAAATCCAAGATCATTGTTTGTTTTAGAGGATCACGACATCCCAGGGTGTTATAAAAGGTCAACCCAAAGGTCCCATTCCTCATCGCTTCTACATGTTCACACATTGCGATAGGAAAAGTCACCTTCGGTGTTTTTACTATGATTTTAAAAAAGACCCTAAGAAATTGAAGTTTAGTGTCCCCTAGGTTTGTAAAACTCGATGCGTTAAGTATTCATATATTTAGGTTAGGAAATCGCTCTTGAAGGCACTAAATGTTAGATTGGTTGATTCTCGCACTCTTGTATATGACTCTTCACATGATATAACTTATTGGCGATTACTTGCATATTTTTCATACACTAGCTTTTGTGATTCATCTTATATTTGCTTGCTAGTTGTATGCTGTTTATCCTTTTGTATTTTTTTTTCTTCTCTTTTATTGAGTCTTATTGGAACAACACAAAAAGATTTTATTTGTCTTTGTGTTTGTTCATTATCATTTTAAAAAATGTTTAAAAACTCAAAATTATTTTTTCTTTGTGTGTAGTTTAGTTTTACACTTTTTATGTGGCATATTAGTGTGTTTGAATACACTTCATTCCATGTTTCCATATAACTAGGGCACTTGGTTATGATCGTCGATACTTAGATTGGTCTTAATCATGCCTACAAGGAGTTGTTCGACTTTTATTTGCTTAATGGATTCACTTTGTATATGCCTCCGCGCACACACATGCACGTGATCTTTTGAATTGTAACTCCACATGTTATATTTGATTTATATGATGTGTTCTAACATCGATATTGTCATCCACATATCTATTGACTATGGGGGATTTATGCATGTAACAACCGTTGCATGTGAATTTATTTGAGCTTTATTGGAAATATACGGGTGCACGAGAAAGGGATATGAAAGGAGCAAATCTCCTTTGCGAGAAAGCCACCGTAGGAAGGTGCCTAAAAATGAGAGGCAAAAATAGAAAAGATTAAAGGCCAACAAGTTTGTTTGTTTGATTTCAAAAGTGATATCTTCAAAATAATTAAGTGAAAAATATGATATATGTTTAGTTTTTGAAGGTGTTATAGTTGAAGATCAACAGGGTTGCATAATGAATCCTAATTATGCTTATAATCTCATGACGCTATTAATTTATAGAATCATCAAAATTATAGGCTTGTGTGCATTTTTCTTATTTGTTCTTTGAGTTCACTTTATCTGTTACTTAAGGCTAAATCTTAGATTGATAAAGTTTTGCGATCATATAGAATTACTTGAATATTTTTGAGTGATTGGGTCATAATTCATTTGTATCCAGTTCACGCCCATTCATCCCATCCCACATGTTTAGACACATCGATATGATGCTAGTATGTAAAGCTTATGTGTTTTATGTTAGTTTTGTTATTATTTATACCTATATATATGTGCCAGTGTGTTATTGGTATATTTTGTATATTTATATATATGGTGAGTCTTTGCGTATCTTTAGATTAAATTTGGCAGGCTATATGATCATATTGGTATCTCTTATTAATTGCTTGCACTGATATCTTATGCTTTCTTGCGTATTCAAGTTGCTATATTATTTACATCAGTATTGATATTATTTTATTATTGTTTGGATTATGTGTGCTTGTGTTTTCATGTTATGTTTTTATTACACTTTATACCATTGCATGATATTATTACGTCTTTCGTACTTTCTCTTTGTATCATATGTTCTCACATTTAGGGGGAGAATTGGTTTATGGATAAATAGTTTTATGCATTCTTACCTTATCTATTCTTGAACAAAAAAGAGGAGAAATGGTAGCTTTCCTTTCATGATCAGGAGATATTTATCTTAGGAGGAGACGTTTTACTTAGGTTGAGATTGTTAGACACATGAAGAATTTTATTCTTATGTAGGTTTTATACTTGTTATATTCTCTTTGCTTTTGAAGGTGTGTTTAAGTGTGCAGGTTTGAAACATGTAACAATGTTTTTTAAGCGATCAAAGCTACTCATCGTATATGTCTGTCAAGTGTATGTACTTTTTTCTTTTGAATTTGGGGATGGGGATTGAGTATCTTAGAGAGATTGATGGCCTATAGGTGTTTTTTGTTTTATTTTTGTCTCGAAATAGCCGGGGGGGGGGGGGGGGGATTCGTAAGTACAGATTTCCAATTGAATCATTTGTATGTATTGGCGTTATTCTGGATAAAACATTTTGAGTCATGGTTAGGCTTTTTGTTGTTAACCTTTCAGGCCTATGACGTGTTTGATTGAAGACTTAGCAACAAAGCTTCATAGATTACACATTGTGACATGTTTCGTCCTCGCATTTCCGAGGACCTCTTAGGTACGAATGCATATAAATTTTGATCCTCTAAAAGTTTTAGTTTTGGGTATTATATTTTTACAAAATTGTTTGGAGCTATTTTTAAAAGAAAAAATAGTTTTATTTTGGTTTGTTCGAATAAGATTTAGCTCGTTCAAACAAGAAGTTGAGTTCATTATAACGAACTTCAAACGGACATCCAACGTGGTTTCTCTATTTGGCAGAAGTCTACCCATTAGAAGCTCGTTCGAAGTACATTCAAATCAAATTACTTGTTCGTTCGAACGAGACTAGAGTTCATTTGAATAAAAAAAATTTCCGAACGAACCTATAGTTTTTGTTCGAATGAGTTGAAATGCCTAGAATTTCATGTTTTATATATAAAGGGGACCAGGCATCAATTTTAAGAGAAACTTTTGGAAAAAATCTTTTTCCTATACACATCGAAAAGATCCTAAACCCTTGTTTTACTCAAACACTTTAAAGATACAAGTTTGAATCTTTATATAGTTTGAGATCTTATTTTGTGGGAACCAAGAAGGTCTTACTCACTCTTGTTTAGTATGTTTCATACGGTGGATTCCGTGTTTACTGTTTACACGCAGTGGAATCCATGGTGTGGTGTTACGATGAAGAAACAGTGGATTCCGCATTCTTATGTATAGATGGTTACTGAGCCTGGATCGGTGGATACTGAGGTATATGTGGGATCACACGTTGTGGCATCTTGCATGGGTGGATTCCTTCATTGTCTCTATGGAGGAGAGATCAAATATTAAAGACGCATAAAGGATTGTTAGGTTTGATTCATTAAGTAAGTCATCTGTCAACTCGTATAATTCCTTATCATAGTGAATTGCGTTGCTGTGCCATACGAGATTTTTCTCGTTGTGGGTTTTCCTCTTACATTCGCGTGTTGTGTGATTATTTTACCTAGTTTTCTGCTATCACCTAGATGCATGTTTTAGTTTAAGAAGATAAAATTTGGTAAATCGGTTTATCAAAACAACTCATTTTAAATTAGTGCAAAGTTTTTATTGGGTTAATCTGTTTGAAGTTTTGACATTGAATTTGAAAAAATTTAAAAATAGTCCTTTTAGTGTTGGGACCATCCCTTGCCTAAGAATTTGCATTCTTAATATTTTCGAGGATTGTGATGATGAGAAGGAATCAATATTCATCTTATGTTCTTGTGTAGCCAAAAGCTCAAAGCCTACGTAGTTCAGTTGTGTGTACACACTTGAGCCTTTGTATAGGGATGCTCGAGTGAACATGACTTAAGATAGTTCGATATCTCATTTGAATTAGAAAGGGATAAGTGATGAGATATGGATGCATCTCTGTGGGGATGATATATTAGGAGATATATTGTCGAGGCTTGGGCTAATGATAAATACTCAAAATTGAGCCTATGTATTCATGCAACAATGATATTAAGGTCTACATAGTTCAATTGTTGACGTGTTCTAACATGGTGTGTGGGTAAGTGTTGGACTTGCCTTGAGATAAAGGGTTCTATATTTAGGCTAGAGGGAAGCTAACTAGAGGTTTATAATAGGAACTGACACAAAATTTTTGATGAGGACATATGTGTCCATCAGCCAGTCATTAACCATAAGGTGTTATTGAACCTTCAGACTAGTTTGGAGGTGTAGTAGGGGAGGCCGTTTGGACTAGATATGGATGCATCACTAATAGATAATGCATTGAGGTATGTATTATGAGGCTTAGTCTTCACGAGTTTGATTCGGTATTGTGCCTACGTACCCAAGAGGACTTGGGATAAAAACCAACGTAATTCCACAAATCGAACATATTTACAAGTGTAGACGATATGATATCGGGTATACCATATACAATATTATGTTATTTATGGAGCCTAGTCCTTAATATAGAATTTCTATTGTGTATATATATATATATATATATATATATATATATATATATATATATATGTGTGTGTGTGTGTGTGTGTGTGTGTGTGTGTGTTAAAAATACGTTAATTAAAAGACCGATATTTTACAAGTATTTATATGAAAATACATATTCGGGGATACCGTCGTTGAGACGGGTTTTGTTCTCTCGAAACAGCGATATGACTAATCTGATTTTAGACTTTGGCTTTGCAAAGATTTAGAATGACTCGGCTCACTGGCAGTTTGCTCAGAACAGTTTGGAAAAGTATATTTTCATGTTTATATTTGAGTCATGGAATTTACTTAGCATTTATTTAACATATAAACATGTCATTTCAATAAAAAAGGTGTTGAGTTAGAAATGAGGCTTTAAAACACAAACGTTGTAAAATTCATACCCAGTCCCATAAAGGGGGCCTATCTAAATGGAATAAATAGGTATAGATAGTTTATCACAATATACGTGGGGTATGAACTCGAGATTCTTTCATAATTTCTTTACGCTTGTAGCGTGAGAATTTTTCTCAGGGGAGGGTCCCCTCTTGAGGTGCCCTGTCGAGTAAAGATACATTTATAAGTGCCGATTTTCATAGAATATGCACATAGATTTGCCTCTACTTTTTGGAGGAAGAAACTTTTGATAAGTACAATTTTCACTCGAAGGAAGCGAGTTTTCTTAAGTACGAACTTCCCTCATAGGAGAAGCGACTTTTTTGAAGTACGAACTTCAATCGGGAGAAGATAATCTTCTAATGTACGAACTTCACTCGAGACTTTTCAGAATGAGATCGATTATCTTATACGCTCGGGGGAGAATAAAGTTAGAAAACCAAATAAATTTTGAGGACCTTTTTTTTATAGGAGTCTAATAGAGGCCTTCGACCATACGATCATTTAGGGTAATACATGTATGGCGGAGGGAGGGGGTGAAATGTGTATGTTCATGAAAAGATCTCCAAATATCTTGTAATGATTACCTTAGGGATAATCGTTCGGTTAAAGGACCCCCGAGAGGGTTTTCATCTCTTTTTGTTATTTTTTGTTATTAGTACTTAAATCCTCCGAGGTTTTATTCCTATGGTCTTTCTTCCCTCAAGGTTTTGTCACCTGGCCTTTTATGATTTTTGGGCGGTTTTTGTTTTAAGTTTTTTTTAATAAATGGGATAAAATGATCAGAACTTGATTGTAAATCGGGGTTTCCATAAAGGTAGTCGCACGTGCGAACACTCTTCGTCAAAATTGAAATGATTCAAAAATAGGTCTGCGAATTTTTGGGATATGTGGAATTATATGTGAGAGGTAGGAATTTTTGGGGGGGATGGGATTTTTTTGAACAAATTCATACGGTTAACCATTCAGTTAACCCTATTTGACCTTTCAATCATCCAAAGGGACATGGTTGATCGTTCGGTCAAATGTTTTAAGGTGCGAAACGTATAAATGGGGTGGTCTAAGGTAATTTCCTCATTTTTTAAACTTCTCTATTCTACCCTCTCGTTTCTCTATCTCTTTTTGGGGTTTTTGTACTCACTTATGAGTTATTCTTCACAGTTTCTTTGAATTTTCTTGCATTATGGATCCTTTGGAGCCCGTTATAGTGTATGAGGATGAGATTTAAGCCCTAAACCTGAATCAGGCTGAGGAGGGGCTGCTGGTGGTGATAGGGGGTCGGAGGTCCAGTCAGAGCTAGTAAATGCAGAGCATTGACCCGAGTCGTTTGTCTTAGGGCCTACGAGGCACCAGGGTATGGTTCCCAGTGTTGATGATTAGGAGGGGGTAGTATGGCATGGGGGCCAATGGAGAATGCGATGTGGGTGGCATATGACCGCCCTTTTCCAGCAGATGAGGAGGACACAGAGATCCTCCTATGTGAGTGTTAGAGCTATAGGGCATTAGGGCAGCATCTCGCAGATACTCCACATGTATGTTTCTTAGCTTTCTCTATTTTAACACATTTTTTACTAGTTTTTGTAGAATTTTATTAGAGCTATCTTATTTATACAACGTACTGGTAGCAAGTTTTTTATATTCCTGGGACCCAAACATGATAACTGAATATTTATCACTTTCCTAAAAATAACCTCCTCGGCTCTTATTATGGCATATATTCTCTAGCATATAACGATGATTCCACAGTTATGTATTCTTTAGTAATTGACCCTCCAATATATCGTGTCTTCTTAAAGTAATCTTTGAAGTTAATCATCAAGAACTCGAAAGGATACATCCAGCGATACCTAACGGGACCACACAACAAAGGCTCATTGCATAAATTCACAAGCAGGTAGATGATGATATCGAAGAACGATAAAGGAAAACATTTCTATAAAGGGAGAGATTAAAGCACCCTATATGATTTTTCCATTACCAGACTCGCTCCTTAAAAACTTCAAGATCGATGCCCGTTGTGACCTGCACCAATCTGCAGGACATACCACTGACTAGTTCTTTCACCTCAAAAATGTGATCCAAGTCCTGATAGACCGGGGTATCATAGCCTCTTCGATTAATCCCAAACCCAACTATATTCACAACCCACTCCCAGTACATACAAATGACGTCTTATAAGAAAGCAACCCAGAGTTTACCCTTCCACCCAGATCATATCCATCAAAGCACCCACCATCCCCATAGCCTCACCTAAGCCTCTCAAGGTTTTCTCGTATTTTCTCCTACACCTTACATACCTTGCTGATCAAGCTCTGACACTATTTACAAGGGCCTGCATTGTCGTCCGTACCCGATCTGAGGGGGGTGGCATGGAACTAACAGTTGTATAAGACCAACTACAAGAGTTTGGGCTAAAATTTTCCACCCAGATGTCCTTCGACCACCAGATATTCAGCATCCTATTCATGGAAACCCGAAAGTGCGCTCAAGAATCAGATGAGTGGGTGGTATGTGCTTCACTAGACCAGAGAAACCTGTCGTATCTCCAAATTTCTCATGACCTTGAAAGTTTAGGGACAATTGGTCCCTTCACTCCTATACCTCCCCGCTGAGTGGGAAAACTTATATGATTAAGCCATAAAGGTGGTTGAGTGAATTGATTACTCTTAGAAAGAAGACATCATCTCCACCAGACGGGTGGATGACTTTGACAACTCATTTGATGAATCGAGTCAGTCCAGTTGCCAGCTTGTGTAGAATTATCTCCTTTGAAGATTTATTGGGTGAAATAAAAAAGTGTCCATTTATCCCCTAAATCTATGAGGATATGAGGTTCTTATTCATCCCCGCCCGTGTGAACCATATAACCAAATAAAGGTGGTACTACACAAATTTAATTCCCCTATCAACATGGATAGACAAAGAAAAGGTAATTGCCAAAGAGCTCCCAATGCCAAAAATAACCATTGAGGAAAGTAAAGTACTTGATCAGCTAAAACCATACCAAGCCAATATAACCTTATGGGGACTCTTTATGTCCTCTCAACTACATCGGAATGCCTTGATAAACCTCCTCACAAAACCCACAGTTTATTCCTCTACTTCTCCTGAAGAAGCCGTGAAAATGATTGGATCCCTAACCTCTACCAGACTCCTCTCCTTTTTTGAAGAAGAAATCCCAAAGTTTGGCCCTAATCACAACTATGCTCTCAACATCTCCATCGAAGCCATTTGAAAGAAACTCCTACTATCACTTATCGATAAGGGATTTTCTCTCATTGTCTGCCCACTCAGAGCCTCCAACTATTTGGTATTGAAAGTCGGTGATCTCACAGCTATATCTGCCATCGTGCTCTCCTATAATAGCACTCGTTAAAAAGTAATGGGTTCCATAAAACTCACACTAAGGGCTGTCCCTATTAATCCTCCGAAAGAATTCCAAGTCATCGACATACCTATTTGCTTCAACTTACTCTTTGGTTGCCATTAACTCTACAACATCTTAGGATTATCCTCTTCTCCCAATCACAAACTAAAGTTCTTTGCCAAAGGTCTGGTTATCACCATTTTGGGGGACGACAACAGTTCAGACAGTGCCAACACCAATAATCTTATGTTAGGGATTCAACATGGGTCTAATGATATGTGCCTCTTCGATTTCAGAATTGATCCATTCCTCGTCCCAATAGGGGACAACTTTAAAGATGGAGTCTATCCAGAGCAAAACTTTGTGGCAACGTCAATGTAATTTTGATGTTAAAAAACATGCACTTCATGCCCGAAATGGGGCTAGGACGACGCCAATATGGAACCCTTTAACCCATAGTCCTGAAAGAGGACCTTCTCCCATGTGGCATGGGTTACCAACCTTCACCAGCTGAAATGAAAGTACTCCATCGACCGAGATCGAAAAGAAACCTAGAGAATGAAAAGATTATTTATGGGGACTCTTTGAACAAAAAAATTGTCAAAGAGGGTGGAGACTTCCCCTTTTATGGATTCTCGGAATCGTGGTATGATCATGTTGATAAGAAGATGCAATTGGAACTGGAAATCTTTTTCCAAGATAGTAACACTTGGAATGAAGACTGTAAACATGAGGTGTCACCTCTCACTAACCAAACCATGGAAATTACTAAAGATTCTGAGGTAGGTGACTCTGAAGAATACTTAACCCTGCAGACACTGGGGCTAAGTCTCTGCATGATCCGGTCAGATATTGCACCGTCATACTCGTCTACCCAAATCACAACTGCTAATATGACTCTCTTAAACTGGAATGTCGCCTGAGTCCGGCCTGCTCAAATTCAACCCAACCTTGCTGTGTATCATATCCAAGTCCTTACACCTATTTTTGTTTCTCCTTTTCCCGATATGAATGTAACTGAGACCTCTTTTAATGAGGTTCTCAACCTTATTTTCCCTGAAAATGAAATAAATGAAAATTTTGAGTATTTTATTGTGCCATACATTAATTATGTTGATTCTAATTAAACCTCTGATGATGATGATTTTGTAAAAGAACAATTCTTAACCGATCTTAATAAGGAAAATAATAAACAACATAATCACGTTAAAACTAATGATGACGAGACTGTTGTTATTAATCTCGGTTCAAGTAGAAATCAACGTGAGATTATGATAGGGTCCACCCTTAATGATCATGAGCAAGCGCAATTTGAAGAACTACTGAAAGAATTCATAGACGTCTTTGCATGGTCCTATGACGACATGCCCGACATTGACCTGAAAATAGCTGAGTACGAGATCCTGAAATTCCCAGAACGCAAACCAATCAAGTAGAAATTGAGAAATTTTTGGACCGAATGCTCGTTCAAAATAAAAAAAGAAGTGGACAAATAGTTGAACGTTGGTTTTATTCGCATGGTCGAATACCCAACATAGCTTGCCAACATCGTCCCCGTGCTAAATTCGGGAAGAAAATCTGCATGTGCATCGAGTATCGGTATTTAAATAAAGCATCCCCGAAAGATAATTATACATTACCAAACATCAACATGATCGTAGACAACACGACCAACCACGACCTCAAATCATTCATCGATGAATTTGATGGATATAAATAGATCGAGATGAACCTTGACTGCCTGGAGAAAATCACCTTCATTACCCTATGGGGAACCTTCTGCTACACTGTTATGCCATTCAGACTTAAAAATGTCAGGGATACCTACTAAAGGGCTGGCACAACCATCCTACATGGTCTTATTCACAAAGAGGTCGAAGTCTATGTGGACGACATGATCATCAACTCCAAGACTCAGGAAGGTCATATTCCCGCCTTTCGAAAGTTCTTCAAGCGACTACGACAATACCAAATTTGGCTAGATCCACAGAAGTTTATTTTGGCATTACGAAGGTTACTAAATAGTCACAAATACCGCAACAGGGGCTTTGCTAGCCCAATACATTTAAGAATCACGTAAGGAAAGAGTCATCTACTACGACAGTCGAATTTTTTTTTGGGTACGAGGTCAACTTCACCGCTTTAGAGAAAGCATGTGTCACCCTAGTCTGGGTCACACAGAAGTTACGATACTACATGCTTGCCTTTCCCATTAGATTAGTAACCCGAATAGATCCCATCAAATACCTACTAGAGAAACTCGCTTTGTTTAACCGAATGGCTTGCGGTTAATATTGCTAGCTGAGTTCATTCATGTACGTCACACATAAATTCATGAAGGAGAGGGCCATTACAGATTACCTTGTCGATTACCCTATCGAAGGAACAAAAGTTTATATATTTGAATTCCCATATAAAGGCATTCTATGTACCTTTTAGGAGGATCTTAGATGGAAGATGTTCTTTAATGGAGTTGCCAATAACAAAGGATATGGCATTAGGATAATCCCGATCTCTTGTGATGACTCTCACACCCCCATGACCATCAAATTAGACTTCCTGTGAAACCCCTCTCATTAAAATAAGAGGTGGCCAGCCCGATACTCCAATAATTATAGGAATCATAGATGGTCCATTCTTAGCATCACTGTCGTACAATTAAGTATACGAGATAACCACCAATTATTTTAGAAAATGGATTGTCAAAAATTATTTTTTTTGTAAGTTAAAGAAAATATTTAAACAATCCAATTTAAAAGAAGGTGGATATAAATGAAGACTGATATTAGATAATCAACCATATACGTAAAAAATAACCGAATAAGCTGTCGGTTAACATACCCTTACAAGCAGGTTACACCGAGTATTAAAGTAAAATATCACATTATATTATACAATTACAAAACGTGGGCAACACGCCCGAATATGTAGACTGATCATAACTAGAGTACAAAAGAATAGAAACATCTATAGTAAATATCCTACAGCATCCGCAAAGTGTTATAGCTCCAAGACACTGGGATAGAGAAGTCAATACGGGCGTCCTTGCGGCGGAGCACCTGAGAGAATATAAGATTCATGCAAAACAAGGAGATATAAACAGGTCAGAGTCCGGTTTGATATGATCACCATGTGAATAAAATGCATGACAGTTATGAACATTTCAACATCATGAATAAACTTATCTCGCTCTCCACAATTAATAATAAAAATCCTTACCTCTCACTATAAAAGCACAACCTAACGAAATAATCAATAACAGTGATGAATATTTATTTATGCATGAGAAAATATCTAAGTTTCACTTAATGAGATTTCATTTCAGTTTTACACAACTTAAATTCACCGTTCCTTTTTTCTTTAGGAAACATATTCAAAGCAATTTATTTCACAAAATGCTTTACCATCAATAAGATTTCCACTTTAATAAGAATAGTTATAGTCACATCATATAACGATTCTAAGACAATACTGCCGGGAGTCACCCCACTGGATGCGCCCCTAAATATCTATCATCTTCCAGGGCCTATCAACAAGACAACCTGGGCATCCTACATCGCGTGATGCCGGGAAGCGGCTATATACCTTCGACAGTGAGTCATAACCATACCCGAAATTACCTCACTTTGAACAATAATCACATAATATATAATAACCGGTCCTATGGACGAGGACTATATTCACCCTGCATTCACTAGCCGAGGGACTTCACCTCATGCACGTAACTTCCCTTATGATAGCATTTAGAGAGGTATGTGTATGTAAATTATCATTCACAAGTTATTCCCATTTAGAAATATGCATTACGTTTTATCCGGAGCCATAAGCGTTTATTGTCATCATTATAAACCTCAAGGTTTAATTATCTCCAATATAAATCTCCATGAATTAACATCCATTCTGTAATCCATCATGTATGATATTACCTCAACCCAATTCTAAAAGTCCACATTAAGTCAGTTTATTTCCCCCTAGTCCTAGACTAGCTCATTATATAACAAGAATCATTTACGTTCCTCTAATTAGCTAACTAAATTGATTCCTGAACTAAGCCCCAACTCTCATTTATAACTTAGGTTCTTAAATACCATACTACTAGACTCTAATACTCTAGTTTTACTTCAATCAAGAAGGTTCCTAAGTCCTTATCTTAAAATAACGAAGCTAGAGGAAACTAAGTATTTTAGGGCGAAAAACTAGGGACCGGTCGACCGGTCATGGGATCGTGATCGACCGCGCCTCTTCGGTTTTGTCGAGAAAGGAATGCAGTAAGCTCATTTTGGAAGGACCGATCATGGGACTGCGATCGACCGCTATCTTTAATTATACTTGTCGAGGAAAGCAGTAGGCTTTCCCCTTAAGGCCCGGTCGACTGGTCATGGTACCGCGGTCGACCGCACCTATCAGACCCACGATTTTCTCTTCTTCTAAAATGCCAAATCCAAAACCTAAACCCCTTATTCTTACACTTCCTTCATTCTCATCAACCAACAACTTAATTACGACAATTATACACCACAATAAACCCATATAACCAACTTAAATCATACAAACTACAAGATCCAAGGGTTAAACATCAAAATTTACCAAAAACCTACTACTTGTTCCAATTCTCCAATTTCACAACTATCACAACAAATTATTCACATTAAATCATATACTAGCAAACTAGAAACTTGCCATAAGGCTGAATTCTCGGATTTTCTTCCGGTAGATGCAAGATCAAACTCAATTTCTTCTTTTCTCCTTCTTTCTCTTCTTTTTCCCCAAATTGTCTTTCTCTTTCTTTCTCTATAGGTTTAAGAAGCATACAATTGAGAAATAAGAGAGGTTATAAGACTTAATCGTGCACTTAACATTAGTTTCCATCCTTAAATGTTAATACACCATTATAATGACTCGTAACTACATAATTAAGTCATAACCTGTCAAAAGTGCTCGGAACCCAAAAATACAACATGACACTTATTTTGACAATCTAGACTATTTCGGGACTAACCGCGCCTTCTAAATTGGCATCCAGAATAATATAAATCATTTTATGTTCCAACATTATTTTAAACCATAAATGTCGTTTTAAGCACAACGACACTATAAAACATAACATGATGCTATTTACATTCACTTAACAGTAAATATGCAAAATCTAGTAAATATTATCTTTTAAATCACTTCAAATAATATTTACTCCAACTTCCATTATTTTATATAATTACCTCACATGGAAAATTAATATAAAATTAATTACTCAAAAGTAAGAGTTATTACACTTCCCTTACATCAACAACATGACTGAGTATGAAGAATGGATTGCAAGCCTCAAGATCGCCCTCAAGAAAGGAATGTGACACCTAGACGTCTACGGGGACTCTGCCCTCATTATCGACCAATTCCTCAGAAAATGGAAAGTCAAAGACGAGAAGTGATATACCCATATATACCCTCCAACCAGACGACCGCTCAGGGGGGGCCGACCCTTCATCAGGCTCCGGACGACCCCTCAGAGAGCCAACCCTTCATCAGGTTCCAGACGACCCCTCAGGGGGCCCACCCTTCATTAGGTTCCAGACGACCCCTCAGGGGGCCCACCCTTCATCAGGCTCCGGACGACCCCTCAGGGGTCCGACCCTTCATCAGGCTCTGGATGACCCCCCGAGTGTACGACAGTACGAGGCCCAAATTAGGCCAGACTCATTACCGGAAGGAACTTTGCCCTCGACCTCATATCAAAGGCCGAGAGTGACATCATCACATCGCGTGGTTTGGGAGACGGGTGGAACAATGCGCATGGGGCTCACATGGAACATGGGAGACCGTTATAACAAAATCACACCCTCACGTGAGGGAATATTATGTCATCATTTGGCATCTACAGGTGTCAACAGGGGATTGGCTAGATCACCATTCACATGCACCATGCATACTTGGGGGGTACACTACACCCCCCAAGACCTATATATACTTGTCACCTACAACCCTACAGGGGGATCGATCAATTTATGGTAACCCTAGCTAAAACTCTGCTTGTACACACAGTAGAGAGAGAAAGCGAGCTTATGTGCATTGTATCCAAGGCCATTAGTGCCCATACTTAGTGGATCACACACTCACAGTGGATGTAGGTCAAATTGGCTGAACCACTATACATCATTGTCTTATTTCCTCTTATACTCATCCCCTTCTACATACTTATACACTTATACATCTCTATGGCTGCCATGGTTACTACTGTTTGAGCTCATTATCACTTATCAGGTGGTGCTAAATCTTAGCATCATCAGTTTGGCGCCGTCTGTGGGAACGAGAAGACATCTCTTCCTTTGTACAGCTTGACCTCACTGGGCACTCTGGTGGTGAGACAGCTCTCCCCCTAAGAGGATATGTTTCACCATTGAAAGAGACCCACTAAGGTTCTCAAGCTCACCAGTATTTTCTTCAGTTCAGCTTTTCATAGCTCAAACACATGGCACCTGAAATGCCACCGCCACCTCTTCCCCCGCCGGATGATGGGGGAAGACCCAGTTCCAGTCAACCGCCACCTCAGTCTGAGATGGCTGATGTGGCGGCAGCCTTAAAGTCTCTTGCAGTAAGCCAGCGGATGATGCAGGAGCAGTTCACAACTCTAAGCCAAAACAAGCTAAGACCACCAGGGGTTTCACCTGAGATGATTACTCCGGCAGCAGCTCCAGGACAGCATGAGGCCAGGGGACCACCCCAGGCACCACGCAAAGACCTGCCACCCCCTCAGCGGCGTAGGGATGTTGCTGACCCCCGGCGTCTACGCCTGGGGAGGTAAGGAAACCCTTGCCCTGAGGACAGGTATGATGATCTGGAGGGAGAGGAGGTCCCTATAGAATGCTGGGAACCATATGAGGTCTCCAATAATACTGTACGACCTCTCCGGGACAGTGGAGGAAAGTGCGGGAGACCAAATCCTGATGATCGCCCGAGAGGCTCTGCTTTTGATCGCTTGAGCAGGGGGTCAGCCTTTGAGAGGCTGGGCCTAGTAAATGACCTGCGGGAAAAATTATCCAGGTCAAGGAGTGCTGCGAGGTCCAGGAAGGAGGCAGCAGATGGCCAACCCCAAGTACGGGATGACGGTCAAAGGGAAGTAAATAGCCGACACAGGCCTGCCGCAGCAGAACCCTCCGTCCACCTTAAAGAGGCGGCAGGGGATAACATCGGCCAAGCCAACCCTGCGAGGCCCTGGAATGACTTGATCCAATGACTAGAGGATAAGATCGGTGATATACTGAAGAGCCGGGACCCTCTTCAGAAGGGATACACCATAGGCTCACCCTTTGTGGCAAAGATAGTCAACTTCCCTACGCCATCAAGGTTCAAGCCACCTGTGGTCACCCCAAGATACGACGGGAGCACCAACCCTGTCCACCATGTTGAGATGTATCAATCAGCAGCAGACATATACTCTATCTCAGATGAGATGAGGTGTCGTGCCTTTTCTGGTACCCTGACAGGGGCTTCACATGTCTGGTACACGTCTCTTCTAAAAAATTCCATTGAAAACTTTAAGCGGTTGGCAGACCGGTTCATCCACAACTTTTGCTTTGGGGTGAGGCCACAGAAGAAGACCACCCACCTGCTCTATGTTATGCAGGGAAAGAATGAGAGTCTGAGGGACTACATAGCCAGATTCAATAAAGAAAAGCTGGAGGTGGAAGACTATGAGGAGAACAGAGCTATGAAAGCCCTGATTGGAGGACTCCAAAAGGGCAAGTTGTTATGGAAGCTTGCTGAAGACCCCCCTAAGACGATGGCTAAATTGTTGTCAATAGCAGGAAAGGTGATGAACGCCGAAGAGGCGATGGCCGCAAAACACGAAGACAAAAAAGGAGGCGCTAGTGGGGGTAAGAAGAACAAAGAGGGGAAGAAGAGGTCCACGGACGACAAGTTCGCTGGTTACACCCCTCTGACGGTCAGCTGTGAGCAGATACTCAATGAGATAAAGAGTGATCGGTCCCTAAAGTGGCCTGAGAAGTTGAGGGCAACCCCCAACAAGAGGAATAAGAACCTGTGGTGTGAATTTCACCAAGATCACGGCCACGTAACAGACAAATGCTTTGCTATGAAACATGAGATTGAGAAGATGATGAAAGAAGGGAAACTCAGAAAGTACGTCGACAAAGGTGCCTTCAAGAGGGGCTGAGGGGACGACCCCAGAAAGAAGCAGGGCGATGCATGCAGAGAAGGTCCTCAAAAAAGAGAGGACGACCCTTCTGACGATGAGGATGACCCTGACCTCCCGCCGAGAGACGACCAAGGCCCTGTGAAGAGGCTTAATATAATATCGCTCAGAGTGGGAATGATCTTTGGGGGTCTAGCAGGAGGAGGGTCTGAGGTCGCTGACAGGAAGGCCCATGTGGCTAAGGCCAAGGCAGTGACGAAGACGGTACACTCGACCTCTCTGGAGGTCAAGTCAGATAAGAGGAAGAAGGTCGATATGGACACTCTGATAGTGAGATTCTCGAGAATGGACTTTAAAGGCCTCCTAACCCCACACGACGACCCACTCGTCATCACAACTAGGGTGCATGGGTGTGAGGTGCCGAGGATATTGGTCGACGGGGGCAGTTCTGCAGATGTAATGTTTTGGTCGTGCTTCAAAGCCTTAGGTCTCAGCCGTGATAGACTCATCCCATGCCATCATCCATTGATTGGGTTCAGTGGGGAAAAGGTTCATCCCCTTGGGGCGTATGAGGCCGATGTCAGGGTGGGGGACGAGTGGCCGAGATGGATTACCAAGAAGGTCAGTTTCTTTGTGATGGATGAACATGTGTTTTCGGCTTACAACATCATACTGGGGCGTGTGGCCCTCAAGGAGTTTGAAGCTGTGTCGTCTACGGTCCATCAGATGATTAAATTTCCTACCCCTTATGGGGTGGGGGAAGTTCAGGGAGACCAGACGACAGTGCGAGAATGTTACTAAAACTCCGCTGAAGAAAGGGAGGCACACAAGAGGGCTACGACCACTTACAATATTGATACCCTAGACCCCAGGGACGAGACGAAGCTCAAGAAAGGAGAGGCCGCGAAAGAGGTAGAATCCATCATCCTCGATGAGGATGACCCAGAAAAAAACGTCAAAGTCGGCAGGTCTCTGAAGCCTAATATCAAGGAAGACCTCATTAAACTGTTGAGGAGAAGACGAAGCGTCTTTGCATGGAGTCATGTAGATATGCCGGGGATCGACCCTGAAATTATGTGCCACAAGCTCAATGTGGTAGAGGGAGCAAAGCCGATAAATCAGAAGAGGAGAATTTATTCTCGAGAAAAGTATGAGGTCATTAGGGATGAGGTCAAAAAATTAGAAGACGCTGAGTTTATCAGAGAGGTCATCTACCCCGAATGGCTGTCCAATGCAGTCATTGTTCCAAAGTCTAACGGGAAGTCGAGAATGTGTGTGGACTTCACAGACCTCAACAAGCACTGTCCCAAAGACAGCTTCCCTCTCCCCTGCATTGACCAGATGGTAGACGCTACCGTAGGCCATGAGCTCATGAGCTTCATGGATGCCTATTCAGGGTATAAGCAGATCTTCATGAACCCTGAAGACTCGGAGAAGACAGCCTTCATCACTGACAAGGGGACTTACTGTTATAGGGTCATGCCCTTTGGCCTAAAAAATACGGGGGCAACGTACCAGCGCCTCGTAAATAAAAAGTTCGAAGACCAAATTGGGAAGTCTATGGAGGTCTATATAGATGACATGCTGACTAAGAGATTGAAGACAGAGGATCATGTGGCAGACCTGGAGAGGACCTTTAATACGATGGACAAATACCGGATGAAGCTTAATCCGGCCAAGTGTGTCTTCGGGGTCGGAGCGGGGAAGTTCTTGGGGTTCATTGTCAACTAAAGAGGCAACGAGGCCAATCCTGAAAAGATAAAGCCCCTTGTTGAGATGAAGACCCCCAAGTCCATTAAAGACGTTTAGAGGCTCACATGGAGAGTTGCTGCCTTGAACAGGTTCGTATCTAGGGCCACAGACAGGTGTCTACCTTTCTTCAAAATTCTCAGAAAAGCTTTCGAATGGAGTGAAGAATGAGATGAGGCCTTCAAGGAGTTAAAATCATACCTGGGGTCTCCCTTGCTGTTGTCACGACCCGTGCAGGGTGAATGACTTTATGTGTACCTCGCCGTCTGAGAGTCAGCCATCAGTGCAGCCATTGTGAGAGACGATGACGGAATACAGAAACCTGTGTATTTTAACAGCAAGGCACTCCATGGGGCAGAGCAAAGATATCCAAGGATGGAGAAGTTGGCTTACGCCTTGATCCATGCATCAAGAAAAATGAAGCCATACTTCCAGTCCCATACGATGGTCATCCTCACTGACTCTCCCCTTAGGCAGGTTTTGCACAAGCCTGAAAAATTAGGGAGGTTAATGGCCTGGGCTATAGAACTGGGGGAGTTTGACATAGTGTATCAGCCTAGGACGACCATTAAAGGGCAAGCATTGGCAGACTTCATGGCAGAGTTTACTTGGGAAGGTGATGAGTCCGAGGATGAGAGCCTTGGGAAGATAGATACCCGACAGGGTGAGATCACCGACACGCCTACAGATAAGGCTGAGACGAGCACCGCTAGAAGGAAAGTGGTTGAAAATGAAGAGGGAAGATATCTCTTTGGACAGGGGTCACTCATAGAGGGAGGTTTCTCAGAAGAACACACCGTGTGGAGTCTCTTCATCGATGGGTCCTCTTGCGAAAGCGGGAGCGGAGCTGGGTTAATAGTATCAGCACCCGATGGCACAAACATTGAGTACGCCCTGAGGTTCAACTTTAAGGCCTCCAACAACGAGGCCAAGTATGAGGCCTTGATAGCAGGCCTCTCCTTGGCCAGATCACTTAGTATCGGCTAGATTTTGGTTCACAGTGATTCGAGGCTAGTAGTGAATCAGATACTAGGAGCCTACGAGGCTAAGGACAAGAGGATGGATAGGTACCTTGAGAAGGTGAGGTGATTACTGAAAGGCATCAGAGAAGTGAAATTAAAGAGGATACCTAGGCTCGACAATGGCCGTGCTGATGCCCTTGCGAGGTTGGCCTCGACAACTAGGACAGACATTAGGAGGACGGTCCCAGTAAAAATTTTACTTCAGCCAACTATTGAAGACTCTGAGGGAACACTTGGCAATTGCCTAAATGTTTCTCAGGAAGCTTCGTGGATGGACCCTCTTATCAGGTACATTAAAGAGGTGGAGATGCCAGAATCAAGGCAAGAAAGGAAGAGGTTGAGATACCGGGCTGCAAAGTTCACCATCATTGGGGATACCTTGTACAAAAAGGGATTTTTACTCCCCTTACTCAGGTGCGTGCACCCATCTGAGGTCTCATCCCTTTTGCAAGATGTGCACGAAGGATCGTGCTCAAGCCACATCGGGGGCAGATCCCTAGCGAAGAGGGTGATCACCCAAGGGTACTGGTGGCCGAACTTGGGGAAAGACGCCGCGGCATATGTAAAAAAGTGCGATAAATGCCAGAGATTTTCCACCATCCCTCACCAACCCCATCAGCCTCTTACCTCCATTACATCCCCATGGCCATTTGCAGTGTGGGGGATCGACCTCGTAGGACCCTTACCAAGAGCAGTCAATAACTATCGGTTCCTCATCGCAGCTATTGACTATTTCTCAAAATGGGTGGAGGCCGAACCAATGGTGATAATTACAGAGCAGAAGACCTTCCAGTTCATCTGGAAAAATGTTATATGCAGATATGGCCTCCCAAACACCCTCATCTCGAATAACGGGACTCAGTTCAAGAATACATCTCTACAGAAGTACTGTGAAAGGGTGAGTATCAAACATTTTTCTCCACCCCAGGCCGACCTCAGGCCAATGGGCAAACAGAAGTTACAAACAGGACAATCCTAGATGGAATCAAGAAGAGGCTTGAGGAGGCAAAAGGAAGATGGGTCGATGAGTTATATGTCGTGCTGTGGGCATACAGGACGACAGTGAAGACCTCTACCGGAGAGACCCCATTCATGCTAGCTTATGGCTCAGAAGCCCTCATCCCCATCGATATTGAGTTTCCTACTCATAGGGTCCAAATGTACGACCCCAGAGAAATACAGAAGAGAGGAGACTCGACTTAGACCTGATTGAGGAAAGGAGGGAGGACGCTGAGATAAGGCAGGCCGCCTACCAGCAGAGGACTGCAAGGTTTTACAATCGGAGGGTGAAACAGAGGCCAATCGCAGTGGGGGACTTGGTCCTCAAGAAGACTTGGCGAAAGCCCAACAAGCTCCATCCTAATTGGCATGGCCCATATAGGGTCATCGATGAAGTCGTCCCTGGGACCTATAGACTAGAAAACCTAGAAGGGGAACCCTTTTCCAACCCCTGGAATGCAGATCATTTGAAAAAATACTATCAGTAGTGTTGTAAGGTCTTGATAGACCATAATTGTAATAAGAGTTGCTCCAAAAGAAATATCAGTGTTTCCCCTCATCCCGTGGTTATCAGTTCTAGTACGTGTGAAAACATCTACTAGAGAACTACCCTCGGCTATAATGAGGGTCAATGGAGGGGACGACCCCACCATTGTCCTCAAGAAAGATGAGGGAAGACTTTATTAAAAACCACTAATCTGGTAATTGGAACCCTAGGCTATAATGAGGGCCAGTGGAGGGGACGACCCCACTACTGTCCTCAAGAAAGACGGGGGAATACTTTGTTTAAAACCATTAATTTGGTGATTAACCCTCGGCTATGATGAGGGCCAGTGGAGGGGACGACACCACCACTGTCCTCAAGAAAGACGAGGGAATACTTTGTTTAAAACCATTAATTTGGTGATTAACCCTCGGCTATAATGAGGGCCAGTGGAGGGGACGACCCCACCACTGTCCTCAAGAAAGACGAGAGAATACTGTGTTTTAAACCATTAATTTGGTGATTAACCCTCGGCTATGATGAGGGCCAGTGGGGGGACGACCCCACCATTGTCCTCAAGAAAGACGAGGGAAGACTTTATTAAAAACCAATAATCTGGTAATTAAAACCCTCGGCTATAATGAGGGCCAGTGGAGGGGACGACCCCACTACTGTCCTCAAGAAAGACGAGGGAATAATTTGTTTAAAACCATTAATTTGGTGATTAACCCTCGGCTATGATGAGGGCCAGTGGAGGGGACGACCCCACCACTGTCCTCAAGAAAGACGAGGGAATACTTTGTTTAAAACCATTAATTTGGTGATTAACCCTCGGATATAATGAGGGCCAGTGGAGGGGACGACCCCACCACTGTCCTCAAGAAAGACGAGAGAATACTGTGTTTTAAACCATTAATTTGGTGATTAACCCTCGGCTATGATGAGGGCCAGTGGGGGGGACGACCCCACCACTGTCCTCAAGAAAGACGAGGGAATACTTTGTTTAAAACCATTAATTTGGTGATTAACCCTCGGCTATGATGAGGGCCAGTGGGGGGGACGACCCCACCACTGTCCTCAAGAAAGACGAGAGAATACTTTGTTTAAAACCATTAATTTGGTGATTAACCCTCGGCTATGATGAGGGCCGGTGGAGGGGACGACCCCACCACTGTCCTCAAGAAAGATGAGGGAATACTTTGTTTAAAACCATTAATTTGGTGATTAACCCTCGGCTATGATGAGGGCCAGTGGGGGGACGACCCCACCACTGTCCTCAAGAAAGACGAGAGAATACTGTGTTTTGAACCATTAATTTGGTGATTAACCCTCGGCTATGATGAGGTCCAGTGGGGGGGACGACCCCACCACTGTCCTCAAGAAAGACGAGGGAATACTGTGTTTAAAACTATTAATTTAGTGATTAATCCTCGGCTTTAATGAGGGCCAACCCAGGGGACGACCCCTCGATTCACCCTCAAGAGAGATGAGGGAGAGGTTTGTAACATTAACAAAGATTCACAACACAAATAATGCAAAAGGCAAAACATGGAAGACATCAAAGGAGATGATAGTATAAATGAAATATCAAGTGCTATACAAGATTGAGTACAAAGATGTTAATTACATCAGAAGGGTGTGGGCTACAGACGGCCACCCTATGGGACAATATCAGAAGGCAGGGCCTCCACATCCACAAGAGGGGTTTCCTCAATGACCAAAACTGGCTGATCTTCAGACGTGCCGACCCCCTCGACTTGCACTTGGGATTCCACCTGGGTTAGAGCCTCGGCAATCAGGGGGTCGTCCAGTTGAACGGCCTCCAGAGAGGGACGGACGAAAGAGACGACGTCGCCGAACTTGAGGACGACCCACCGACAAGCCGTCCTTATCCCTCTCTCCAAGTACTCAAGGCCGAAGCCTTGGAACTCATCGGAAAGTTTATAGGCTTCCACAACGTCTGCCTCGGATTTCTTTACAGCCTCAGATAGCTCAATCTTAAACTGGGCCTCCCGATGGGTCATGGCTTCATCTTTCTCCTTCAGAAGCAAGTCTTTGGCCTTCAGGTCCTCATCATGTTGTCTCGTCAACTCATCCATAATTCGTGCATGTTCAGTTCTGGCACTCTCTAGCTCAGCCTTTGCAGTATCTAAGTCAGCCTGCAGGTCGGCCTCATGCTGGATGGCCCTCTCGGCCTCATGGAATTTCTCCTGATTCTCAGCCATCCATTTAGTTGCTGAGGTAAAGGCGCATACAGACTGCACAGAAAAATAAACAGATGTCAAGAGGCCAAGGAAACAGTTGGTGAAAGAATGCAATTAAAGAAATGAATCAAGACCAAAACCTGGGCTAGAGCATGCAGACCATAGTCATACACTTTGGCTGGAGGCATTTTTGACAGAAATTCTTAATCAGCAGCCGAGGGAGCAGAAAACATTGATGCCTTGGCTGCCTTCAAATTTGCGATGAGCGATGATGGCTCGACCCTCAGATGTGCTAAGCTCTGGGACCAGAAGGCCCCCATGCTAGATGAAGAAGCAGTCCCTTCAGATGCTTCGACCCTTGCCCTCGTCCGAGAATCTAGCCGAGGGTCAATAAGAATCTCAGGCTCTTTTCTTTTGTAGCTATCAGCGGTCGGCTCAACAACCGTCGGCCCCACGGCCTTCGTCTTCCTCGGAGATTGCTGAGGCTCCTTGCCTTTCTTCCTGGCCAAGCCTGATAATAAAATAGGAGCAGTCATTTCTCAGAGAGAATCTGATATACCAGGAGGACGATCTGAAAAGAAGACGACACGTCAGAAAAGTACAGAGATGAAGAGTAAACACTTGAAAAAAGTAAAGAAAAGTACAACTCACATAGTTTCGTAAGGGGGCCGACCTTCAGACCAGCTTCTTTGAGGAGCCGAGGGGTTATTAGATCTTCAAACTTTGGAAGTTCACCCCCTCTCCCTCGTCCTCTCAGATATTCAACTATATCTTTCTCTTCCAGGCTAAGTTCGGGGTCTGACCTGGCCTTCATTGACGGGTTAGACCATCTTCTGGGGACCCACGAACCATCGGCTACAGGTCGTGCCTCGGCGGAGAACTCCCACTCCCCTGAGACGAAGAAGAATCTCTTCTTCCAATCGTTGTTGGAGGTTTGATCCACGTGGAGAAGTTTTTTCTCAGACCTCCTCGCCCCTAGATGATAGTACCCAGGCTGTTTGGACGAGGAGGTGATATTGTAGCAGGCCAAGAATACGTCAGTCGAGGGCTCATCAGTGAAAGCATTCTTCCACAGGGAGATGTAGCCCAGGATCGTCCTCCAAGATTTGGGAGGAAGTTGAGAGGGGGTAACACCGAGGGCCGAACAAATGTCTACGACGGCCGAATGTAAAGGGAGTCTGACACCTACCTTGAACATTTGTTCATATACTGCAACCTCACCCTCTTCACCCTCAAAAACCCTCTCGTCCTCATAGGGAACCCTCATAGTTATGCTGTGGGGAACTCCATTGGCATGCCTCCACAATAAGAGGTCGCGATCCCAAACTGAGGAGATATAGGACGAGGCATGGGAGGTATCAACCTGGTCATCTGAATCATCGCCCTCGTCCTCAGTCCCCTCTCCCTCGGCCTGAGCATCTGCCAGAAGCCCCTGGGGAAAGGCCATCTGAAAAGCATGTGGAGATAGGGTCGTCACAGGGACAGCCTCGGAAGAAACTATACCCTCGGCCTGTCGGCCTGGGCTTAGATCAGATGTCTCTTTTCTCCCAGAAGGTCCAACGCCAGTTGGCGACGACGCTCTCTCATCCATCTCACTTGAGTAAATCTCGGCTGGACGAGAGGATGACCCACAAGACTCAGACGGTTCAAATGGTTTTATTGTGGCTAGAGGAATGGGAAAGATGGGTCGTACCTAGTTAGGGTCGGCCCCTCGTCTCCTCTCTTCCTCTTCCTCTATTCGTCTGATCTCTGCAAAGAGCTTCTCTCTCAAGGATGGGAATTCAGATGCTAAACTATAAAGCCTCCTAAGCATTAAAGGGAAGACCCCACACTTAGAGATTTTAACTAAGCTAGCTACAAACAAGTTTACTGTTGACCAGGTTGGACTTTTGGATCGAAACAAAAGAAATCAAGGGTTTTACTCAAGAAAGCTCAAGAACACTCAAAAACCAGTCGCCGGAGAAGATGCTGGAAATAATATAAAACAACCTAAGTCCGACCATACAAGCCTAAAGAAAAGAAAGAAATGAAAGTAAACGAGGACACTAGGGTAGAGGGATTACCCGAGGAAGGAGAAAAAGGGTGCCAAACTCAAAATGTCGAAATGTGCAGGTCTGTCTGTTGGAAATCTAGAGAGAGAGAGATTGGACGCGAAGAAGAAGAAGAGAAGGAAAGGTTTCAAAAATCTCTTAAATACCTTAGTAATGAGTGGACCCATTAACCAAGGCAGAGCACAGTCCACGAGGAGGGCATCATTAGGGCACAAAGTCCTAGGTCGTGTCCAGCCGACACACCTTGGAAACTGGAACAACAACGAGTATCTGCCCAGGTGTCACTCATCCAACAGACAGTACACTTGTCTCAAAAGAAACATTATCCCTCAGCCATCTCAGCATCATTTATGGCTGAGGGCTGGGGGGTGATTGATATACCCATATATAACCTCCAACCAGACGACCCCTCAGGGGGGGCCGACTCTTCATCAGGCTCCGGACGACCCCTCAGAGGGTCGACCCTTCATCAGGTTCTAGACGACCCCTCAGGGGGCCGACCCTTCATCAGGCTCCGGACGACCCCTTCATCAGGCTCTGAACGACCCCTCAGGGGGCCCACCCTTCATCAGGTTCCAGACGACCCCTCAGGGGGCCGACTCTTCATCAGGCTCCGGACGACCCCTCAGGGGGCCGACCCTTCATCAGGCTCTGGACGACCCCCCAAGTGTACGACAGTATGATGCCCAAATTAGGCCAGACTCATTACCGGAAGGAACTTTGCTCTCGACCTCATATCAAAGGCCGAGGGTGACATCATCACAGCGCGTGGTTTGGGAGACGCGTGGAACAGTACGCGTGGGGCTCATATGGCACATGGGAGACCGTTATAACAAAATCACACCCTCACGTGAGGGAATATTATGTCATCATTTGGCATCTATAGGTGTCAACAGGGGATTGGCTAGATCACCATTCACATGCACCATGCATACTTGGGGGGTACATTACACCCCCCAAGACCTATATATACTTGTCACCTACAACCCTACAGGGGGATCGATCAATTTATGGTAACCTTAGCTAAAACTCTGCTTGTACACACAGTAGAGAGAGAAAGTGAGCTTATGTGCATTGTATCCAAGGCCATTAGTACCCATACTTAGTGGATCACACACTCACAGTGGATGTAGGTCAAATTGGCTGAACCATTATACATCATTGTCTTATTTCCTCTTATACTCATCCCCTTCTACATACTTATACACTTATACATCTCTATGGCTGCCATGGTTACTACTGTTTGAGCTCATTATCACTTATCCGGTGGTGCTAAATCTTAGCATCATCAAGAAGCTCTTACCCTTCCATGCCCACCTAATAAAGCTATCCTCCCAGTTCAAAGATGTCACCTTCCACTATCTTCCCCGTGCAAATTTTAGTCTAGCTAACTCCCTTTTAACTATGGCCTCCATGGTCGATATGCCCGAGGGAATAACAATGGCCCCTATCCTGGTTCAGAAACAGGCTATGCCCATTTACTGCTACCATATCGAGCTCATCACCGAATAAGACTCTGACATTACCGGGTTATGGTACTATGATATTTGGTGCCTCCTCAAATATGGTAGGTATCCCCTAGATGCAGATAAGAAAGACCGTGCGACCTTTCGCAAACTGGATGCCCAACATATCATATGTGATAAAGTTCTTTTCAAGAAAAACTTTGATGTAACCCATTTGCATTGCATAGAAAGGGCTGATATTGAAGTAATGATGAAGAGGATCCACGGTGACGAATGCGGGCTCCACATAAACGGTCACATGCTTGCCAAGAAGATCATTATGGTTCAAAATTGCACTGCCTATGTTTGAAGATGCCTAAAGTGCCAATAATTTACCAATATCCAACACTCACCCCCTCAGGAATTGTACAACATGACTTCTCATGGGGCCTTCTCTACTTAGGGCATATACATCATAGGAAAGGTTATTCCCAAAGATTCTAACGATCACGAGTTCATCCTGGTCATCATTGATTATTTCACTAAATGGGTCGAAGCCGAGTCATACGCAATGCTGAATGCCAAGAAAGTAGCAAAGTTTATCAGAGAGAACATTACTTACTGATACGGGGTTCCCCGTGAATTAATATTTGATAATAGACTCCACTTCGAAGCCGAGGCCACAGAACTGGACGACAAGTATGGAATTCAGAGACATGAGTCTTCTCCCTACCGACCCCAAACCAATGGTGATGTCGAAGCCACCAATAAAAGCCTCAAAACCATCATCATCAAGATGATCGAAAGTTACAAAGATTGGGCCGATCAAATACCATAAGCCCTCTGGGCTACCGCACTTCTATCAGAACATCTATTAGGATTACCCCGTATTCAATAGTACACGGCATGGAAGCACTCCTCCCCATTGATATGAAAGTACCTTATTTACAAGTCATGCTCGAAAGTAGGGTCAGTAAAGAAGACTAGCATCGTAGACGCTATGAATAAATCTCACTCTTGGATGGAAAGAGACTTAAGGCTCTATACAACATTGGCGCGACCACAAATGTGTCTAATGTGCGTGCTATGTAGACTCAAGTGCAAGCCTGTCGCTCAATTAATAATCTAAGTAAGTCGGGGTCGAGCCCTCAGGGAAATAGGATGATGAAATCATGACGATGCTGGAAAGAACGAGAATCCAAACTTGACCCTAAAAGAAACGAAAAGGTGATTTGAATGGGAGATTTACTACAACTAAATGTGGATCTAAATTAAGGACTGACTAATCTATGCATTAATGAAATGCAAAAGAGCTAATTAACCTAATAGGGATGGCAAGTGATTAACAAACTTAAATGTAAATGAGAACGAGAGGTTGGGTTACAATCCCCCACACCCTAGTAATTCACCCTGTAGGATATTAGATTTCGGAATTAGAATTTACAAGGAACCCAGTCTTTATTAATCCTAAGCATTCCATATATGAAGGATCATAGCCCGTATCATACGAAATCAAAGGTAAGAACAAATCAGTGTCGCACTCTTAAGCATCCCGGTTACCTAGGGCAAACGAGATCAAAAGTCCTACGACGGTTGCGATAATTACGCGACACAATTCCTTAAAAATTCAATTCAAAAATATATTTCCATTATGATGAATCACATCGGGTGGTGTTCATGCACCCCAACCCTAAAGAATTTAGCCAGACATGACTAGGTGAAGAAAAACATTAATTCTAAAACTAGCAAGATTCATGATTGCCATAAAAGAGATGAACAAGAACAATTGGTAATTCAAGATACCCACTAAGAATTGAGAACTAATTAACTAAGTGAAAGAGAGAATAAATTAAATGAAACGAAATTACTTGCATTCACGGAATCTGAAATCAAATATGAGTCCTCTAATCAATCTTCAAAACTAGGGTTTACAACACAGGTGAAAGAGTCTTCTCTCCCTAAAAACAAAAACTAAACTCCAAAATTATTAAAGTTCGAACCCCTTTGTGTAACAATAACCAGAAGTTAAATACATCACGAAAAATCCGGAGTTATAGCTGAATCAAACTCTAAAATCGAAACAAGAAAATCAAGTTTATCTTCGGCGGACCGGTCCTGGCCTTCAGTAGTGGATCGATCCTCATTTAAATACGGATCGATCCCTTTTTCTGGGAAATAGGATGGGTCCGCTATGCAAAAATTTCCAGTGAGAGATAGGACCTCGGACCGGTCCTTTTTTCTCGAAAATGGGATCGGTCTGCTAAGGGAATTTGGGCAGTGAGTTGTAAGGGATCGGACCGATCCTTTTCTTTGAGAAATGGGATCGGTTCGCTTTCAATTTTCAGCTTCTCCTCAATCTCTCTTCATTTTCTCCTTATTAAGAACCTTGTAACTTCTGTTCCGGAACTCAGATTTGGACATCGTTTCTTCCTATGCATTCGTAAACTCGAGATCTTTAACTTTTATTTTGGGTTCTCATCCGGATTCATAATGGAAATTATGCTTTTTTCCTTTTGACTTTTCTTCTTGATTCATTCTTTTTCTTTGCCTTTTTCCTTTCTTTACTTAGTAATAAATACCTATAAAAATCATGAAAAAGGCACAAAACCCGAGATACTACGTAGAAACGTCAGTAGCATATAAATGAGATAAATCAAGATGAATTACATTATCCGAGGCGATAAAAATCCCTAAATTAGGGGATAAATTTGGAAGAATTTACACCTAATCAAACCTCCCTAACTTAGATCTTTACGCATCCCAAGCAATGTAAAAGAACCCAACTAAGACTCAACTTTCTTGATTCTCTTTATTTGGATAGAATACCACTTTCGGGGGAAAGTGATTGCATTTAGCGGATGCAACAAACCTTTAAACCCCCAGGTCACCCTAGTGGGACGAGTTGTGGCTTATGAGGGTTTGCAGTGAATATACCCACAAAATTCGACTCAAAGAAAATTCAAAATACTCAAAAAATATACAATTTAAAGTTTTCCAAAAAATACGCATCATCAGTTCAGGTTCAAGAGTCTCCAATCATAGTGCGTGTGTGCGAAGCCTAGATTTTCACCGATTGACCATTACGTTACTTTTTCGAAAATTCGTATTGATTCAAATTTTCATTGGGTGCTCTCACAAATGAATCACTCGGAAATGTGGCTACTTTCTCTCGGCATGCGTGATATAAGGAGTAAATGTAGTGGAACACAAGTTCACGCACACTAAATTCAAAAGACGAAAATTTATGGGGTAAAAAGATCTCATCATTAGAATACGGTTACAAGGAAACAAGAAACATAACCTCTACTTTACGCCTTTAATCTCTTTTATTATCTTATTGCCTGAGCTCTCCACGCGATAAACAATTTTACAATTTGGACTCGGTTAGGACTTTTCGGGTTTTTAAGGTGCATTAGGTAAAAGGAGATGGTTAGGTCCTTTGGGATTGAATTTTTTTTCTTGAAATGTCCATTAGGTTTTTCCGGGCTTTTTCTCATTTTCTTTTCTTTTTTTCAATTTTATTTCACATTTTTCTTGTCTTGCTATTTTTGTTGAGCATGTTCTATTTTTTTGTTACCCCTTTTTATTTGCACTAATTGGACTAAAATTCTGGGTTTTCACTTTTCTCAATGCCGGGCCATTTAGGTTTTTTGGGTAGTCAAACGAAAAGGAAAAAAATTAGTTGACTCAAATTGGTTAGCAAAGGGAAAAATTTTCACGACTTTTTCTGGCCAATATTTTTGGGTAACAAACGAGGCCCTATTTTATTGTCCAAATTATTAACTGCATTACCATATGCGTCTCGACGTGAATTTTAGTTTAGAGATTCATTTAACGCGCTTTTTGAGACAATATCTCACATATTTCCCATAACCGATCAAAACAATAGAATAGAGATCTTCAACGACTTATTTAAATGCTAAAATGAACTTTGAGTTAACCATTAACTCAAATTGATTTAAATTCTTACAAAAAAATAGATAGGCTCGAAATCTCACCGGGTCGGTTAATCTCCACACTTACTCGTAAAGTCGTCAATTTTCTTTCAATTTCCATCTTTGTTCAATTTCGGCTTTGTGTAATTTTGAATTTTACAATTTGACACCTTAAAACGAATTTTAATGATATTTTTGAAAAATTTAGATTCCAATTTTTGTTTATTTTGAAGAAAAATATTTTTGGCTTTTCAAACTTTTTTGGTGCATTTTGACTTTGTGAAATGTAAATACGCGTGCGTACCCCCCCTAACTTAGGCTTTTGTATCTCCCTGAGGCAAAAAGGACTAAAAACCGAATTAAGGAGAGTATAACAACCAATGAACAAAGTACACAAATGCAAGAATTTAAAAATAAGCACAAGACACACAAGATAATCAGTCCAATTTCCATTAAATTATGATAAAACTTACATAACTGTGGAAAATGGAAAGAAAATAGGGCTAAAACACCCGCACAACAAGAAAAATAAAATGGGGGCCGGTTGGAGGATTCGGGGGCATTGGGTTCATCGGGATCATAAAAAGTAGGAGGGGGAGGGGTGTTAAAAAGACTTTTCGAACATTTGAGATTGAAGGCAGTGCATCATGCTCGTATCGCACCGATATGCGCGTTAGTCCTCCTCCATATGAGCGTCGTAGCGCGCTATGAACCCCTAAAGTTGTGTTTCAAGCACATAGATGCACGCATCAATGTTGCTACCCGTAAGCTCAAAGTCGGAATCCTCCTCTTCCATGTACTCAGGCACATCGCGCTCGGCCATTCTCACATCATTCGCTGCCATATCATCGTCCGAGGACTCGTCGGAAGACTCCTTCTCATCGCTATCATCACTATCAGCGGCTGCCTGTCTAGCTTGGTAAATGGCCCTTTGCGACGCGCTTTTGGTGCAGGTAAGCTGTCCAAAAAGATTTGGCAGAGGAGGAAATCCGATGGGTGGTTGAATGCCTGCGTCAGTGAGAAGAGATGAGATGAGCGTGGCATAAGGGATAGGGGCAGCGCCTTTTTCATCCATGGCGACATGAAAAATGTCTCGGTATATTGTGCGGGCCAAGCGGATACTGGAGTTTGGGCCATAGAGGTGGTAGACAAGGGTGGCTTAACAAGGGCGCATGATGGAGTCATTTAAAACTTATAGAATATTGGCGCAAATGATTTGGACGGTGATGCGCGTTTTGTCGTCCAGTTGGCCAGCGAGAAAAGAGCCTCGGAGCCACTATTGGCTAGGAGCCATACGGGCAATGCCGAAATCTTTGTCTAGGGGTGGGATGTTGTTGGGGTATTGGAATGGGGATGGGTGAGGGACATCCTTCTCTGTCAGATTGCGAATGAGGATGTCGAGTGAGAACGGGACGGGGGGTTAGTCAACGTACGCCTCAGCTTGAAAATTGTTGGTGTGAATGAGATACCCATAGAAGGAATGCACTTCGTTGGCCCAGACGAAACGGTTCATTAAAGAAACGACACCACCCCGTGGCGATGAAGAGGTTAGTGATGCTGGCGGGCGGCTCCTCCCACAGAACCTGCCTCTCAATGTGCATCTTGCGGGCGTGACTGAAGAAGAGGCGACACCAACATTGCTCCTCGTAGGAACGAAACGGGGGCAGCCTATTTTTAGCAATGACCATGTAGTTGTATTTTTCTGGGGGTGGTTGGTTGGCCATGAAGGGTGATTTTTTTGGAAATAGAGGGTGGAATAGAGAGGGAGAGAGTTTGGTTAAGTGAAAGATGTGGTAAAAAAGGGTGGGAGAGGGTTGTATTTATAGGCGGGGGAAGGGTAAGGGTTAGGTTTTTGGAGGGAGGGGTTTAGGAGGGAAAGGGTTGGGTTTTTGGGAGGGAAATCGGGTTGGGAAGAGGGAAGAGACGAAATGGAGGGAGATGAATGGATTGGGGGTGAATCTAGGGAGTTTTAGAGTTGCAGGAACAAGACCGGTCCACGTGCCCATGGGAGAATCGATCCATTTCCTTTTTTTAAATTAATCCCATGAGTACCGGTCCGCATGCCCAGGGGAGGATCGGTCCATGTTCCCAGAATTTCTAGAATCCTCCAACTACAAAAATGCTCTTTCGGAATTTGTGCTTAGTGCTTAGTTCTTACCCTTAACTTCTCAAAACGCAAACCTAAGACTCTAGTGAACCTAACTTAATCACATCTATGATATACAAGATTTCACCCCCCACACATCGGGGGTGCGACGTCCTCTCAAATTCAGCTCACTCTACCCCGTAAATGGGGTCCGACAACCAAATGGTGTCGACATCCTCTACGCACGCCTCTAGATTTGGCTTTAGGCGTTGACATTTGACTTTGAACGTATTTCCTCCATTTGGATCTTCCAATTACACTGCTCCGTGGGGGCATACGCTCTTCACAATGAATGGACCAGTCCACTGAGACCGCAACTTACTCGAAAATAGATGAAGTCGAGAGTTATAGAGGAGCATTTTTTTCCCGGAAAGAAACTCTTGTCATCGAATAATTTTATCGTGTGCAAGTTTCATCATTTCTTTTGAAATCTTAGCATTCTCATACGCATCATTGCGTATCTCTTCTAACTCATTCAATTGAAGCTTGCGAGCTTCGGCGACTTTGTCCATGTCGTAATTTACCCTCTTAATGGCCCAATACGCTTTGTGCTCCAACTCAACGGGAAGATGGAAAGTTTTTTCGTACACAAAGTGGAACAAGGACATTCTAAGTGGGTTCTTGTATGTGGTACGGTAGCCCCATAGCGAATCGTTCAATCGAAGGGAGAAATCTTTCCAGTTAGGATCGACGGTCTTCTCAAGGATGTTTTTGATCTCATGATTCGCCAACTCGGCCTGCCCATTCGTTTGTGGGTGATATGCCATTCCAACTTTATGAACGACACAATACTTTCTCATGAGTTTCTCGAATGGCTTGTTGCAAAAATGCGTGCAATAATCACTGCACCGAAGCGAGAAAGTATGTGTTCCTATAGGAATATTATCACTACTTTATTGTCATTAGTCTTCGTAACTATAGCTTCCACCCATTTAGAAACATAGTCTACCGCGATTAGGATGTATAGTTAGCCAAAGGATGGGGGAAACGGTCCCATAAAATCAATAACCCAGCAGTCAAAAACCTCAATGATGAGGATCGAGGTTAATGGCATCAATCTCATCGAGTTATCGCCCCCATCTGTTGACACGTGTCGCAAGATTTGCAACAATTGTTTAAATCTCGAAATATTGTGGGACAATACAAGCCGCTTCGGAGAATCTTATCGGTTGTATTTTCCACAGAAAAGTGGCCTCCACAAGCCTCCGACAGAATTGAATGACCTTTCGAATCTCGTCATCCGATACGCATCGTCGGATGATTTGGTCGACGCAATATTTAAAAAGGAGTGGATCATCACAGAAAAACATGCGCGACCAAGTAATGAACCTCTTCTTATATTGCAGTGTCCACTCGGGAGGGATGACTCTCGTGATGACAAGATAGTTCACTATATCTACAAACCAGGGCAAAGAAAAGGTGGAAAAGAGTTTCTCATCTAGGAAGTACTCGTCTATGGGTATAGGATCACTAGGTACGTCGGACGAAAGTCGTGATAAGTGATCGACGACGACGTTTTCTACTCCTTTTTTGTCTTTAATGGAGAGATTAAATTCTTGTAGGAGTAGGATCCACCTTATGAGGCACGACTTTGCGTCTTTCTTTTCAAAGAGATATTTTAAATTCGTGTGGTCGGTGAAATAGGTGATTGGGGAACCGATAAGATAGGACCGAAACTTATCTAGAGTAAAGACTACCACTAGCAATTCCTTTTCTGTGGTGGAGTAATTGATTTACGGTCCGATGAGAGTTCGGCTAGCATAGTAGATGACATGAGCCTTTTTGTCCTTTCTTTGGCCCAAAATAGCCCCTATCGCATAATCGTTAGCATCACACATGAGCTCGAACGGTAAAGACCAATTTGGAGATTTCATGATGGGAGCAGACACAAGAATGATTTTCAATTTTTCAAAATCACTTTGGCATGCTTCACTCCACTCGAATGGGGAGTCCTCCATAAGAAGGTAGATTAAGGGTCTAGCAATGGTGCTAAAGTCCTTAATGAACCTTCTATAGACCCTGCGTGGCCCAAGAAAGAGAGCACATCTTTTAGCGATTTTGGTGGGGGTAGGTCAGCTATGACATCGATTTGTGCTCTATCCACCTCGATCCCTTTGGATGAAACTATATGGCCAAGAACTATGCCCTCGGTTATCATGAAATGACATTTCTTCCAATTCAGCACTAAGTTCTTCTCCACACACCGGGCTAGTACTTTCTCAAGATTGGCTAAACATAGGTCCAAAGCAGTGCCGAAAACACTAAAGCCATCCATAAACACCTTTAGCCCTCTCTCAACCACGTCACTGAATAAGCTCAATATGCACCTTTGAAAGGTCGCGGGCGCATTACACAAGCCGAATAACATACATTTGTAGGCAAACGTACCAAAGGGACAAGTGAAGGTCGTCTTCTTTTGATCAAGTACATCTATATCAATCTGGTTATATCCGGAATAACCATCTAGGAATAAATAATAAGGGTGGCCCGCTACTCTTTCAAGCATTTGATTGATAAATGGCACGGGGAAATGGTCTTTCCTAGTTCCTGCATTGAGTTTTCTGTAATCAATGCAAAGGCGCCACCCAGTAGTGGTACATTGGGGAACTATCTCTCCCTTAGCATTTTCAATCACTGTCATGCCCGAATTCTTCGGGATGACTAGAATGGGGCTCACCCACTTGCTATCTGAGATTAGGTAGATAATCCCTGCATCTAATAATTTGATGATTTCGGCCCTCACCACCTCTTTCATGGTGGGGTTTAGCCTTTTTTGCATTTTTCTTGAGTGCTTCACATCCTCCTCGAGGTGAATCTTCTGAGTGAAAATTAGAGGGCTTATCCCCTCTAGATCAGCTATACACTAATCAAAAGCACTTTGGTGTTTCCTCAAGATCTTTAATAGTTTACCCTCCCTCTCTTCATCTAAGCTAGAGGAGATAATAACAGGAAATGTCTCACCCTCTCGTAAGGAAGCATATTTAACGTTGGAGGGTAGTTTCTTCGATTCGAGATTCAGGAATGTGCCACTATAGGGCACCATACGTGCCTTCCTCGATGGTAACTCTTCGAATCGAGAAACCCAACTTACCTCTACTACGTCCTCGTTCGACGTTCTCTCATCAAATAGCTCACGCAACTCCTCAACCTCTCTCTCAAACTCGGTATAAGTTCCCTCGCTCTCATGAGTAGACACTAAACAAGCTTCTAAGGCATCTCCACATAAATTTTCCTCAATGTGTTCTACGATCTCATAAATTAAGCTTACCACGTGAAGATCATCTTCTTCCCCTGTCTGTTAGGCTATGTTAAAGATGTTAGTCTCCAATGTCATGTTACCAAAGGTGAGTTGCATCTGCCCATTTTGAGTATTAATTAGTGCGTTAGCCCTAGAAAAGAATGGGCGGCCAAGAATGATGGGGAATGGTTACTCGAGGTGAAGGAGGGCTCTGTGTCCCAAATGATAAAATCTATCGAGAAGTAGAAAGTGTCCACCTAGACGATCACATCCTCGATTATGCCTCTCAGTATCATCATGGTTCGATCCGCTAATTGGAGAGTGATCCTTGTGGGATTAAGGTTACCCAGATCAAGTTGCCTATAAATTCAGTAGGGGAGGATATTAACGCTTGTCCACAAGTCGAGTAAGTCCCTTCAATTTTATTCTCTCCAATGGTGCAGGAAATGGTGGGTGCATCGGGATCTTTATATTTAGGTGGGAGATCGTTAAGGAAAACTGAGCTCGCGTTCTGTGCTAGAAATATGTTTTTCTTTACCTTCATCCTTCTCTTGACTGTCAATAAGTCTTTTATGACTTTTGCATAAGCTAGAATTTTCCTTATTTCCTCGAGGAAAGGTTGGTTTAATTTCACGTTTTTAAGCACTTCTAGCACTTCATCACAGGGGGTCCCTTTTTGGGGAGGAACCAATCTTTGAGGGAATGGCGCGACGGAGGGGGGCTTGAAAATTACCGGGGGCTCACTAGTGTCTTCTTTGTCACTCTCATTCAGGGTAATATCTTCGGCCTCTTTCGTGGCAGGCGAAGTCTCCTTATCTTTTGATGCGTCGTGTGGGGGAGGTGATAAATCCATAACTCTCACACTACGAATAGTGGTTACATCTTGGCAATGTTGCTGATGTTCTGTAGAGGTGGAGCTAACACTAGGTTGACCTTGGGGATGTCTTTGGCCTTAGGTAGGAAACTTTCCCTATGAAAATTATAACTTTGAGATGTTCGCGTTCATGTTGGCGAACATTCAATTATATCTAACATTGATTTTACTTTGTGAGTTGATAAGCTGGTTTATCGTATCCTCGAGGTTCCTCCGCGGTGGAGTAATATATGGAGCTGGAGGAGGTGGTGATTGTTGAAACTAAGGAGGGTGGAGGTGGGACAACCTATGAATGTGGATTCATCGCAGCTTGTAGTTATCCGTAGTTAAAACCAAGGTGGTTTCTCCACAAAGGGTTGTACGAGTTCCCACGTGAGGGGTTTAAAATTTCCCTTGAACCCTCCTATAGCATCCACCTGCTTGGTGTGCATGGATTTGTAGGTAAAAAAACGTCGGGCATTACTTTGTGGAATGACCCGCATCACAGATAGCACACACCTTTTATTTCGCTACACGACTGGATTCAGAGATATCTCTCAACCGGATATCAAGCAAATATTTCATATCTCTCTGAAACTGATCGAATCGACGGTCTATTAATGTATTACTATCCAAACGGTATAGATCGGATGCAGTCGGAGAGGTGGATGCTTATCTAGGCCGGACTTGGGTGTTAGGATCAGATAGATTCCATACTAGAGTAATCTCTGCAACATACTTAAGATGGGCCTCAGCATCACTAGAGTCTAATTCCCAGAATGATCTTTCACACATAGTTTGCACAAGTTGTTTGGAAGTCACTTGTAACCAATTATGGAAGAAAGATATTAAGTGGTTTTTTTTCAAAACCATGATGGGGGCATGCGCTTACCAACTCTTGGAAACGTTCCCAACACTTGTCAAAAGTCTCATTATCTTATTGTCGGAAACCTTGGATTTGAGTCTTAATAGAGTTGGTCTTATGCGGTGGGTAGAATTTTGAGATAAATTTGGATTGCATATCCCTCCAGGAAATAATGGAGTTTGGGGGTAGAGACCATAGCCAGGTCTTAGCTTTATCCTTTAAGTAAAAAGGGAAAAGTTTTAGGCGAACGACATCCTGCGTGCAAGCTTGGTCACTAAATGTGTCGCACGCCTCCTCGAACTCTCTTATGTGAAGGTATGGTTTCTCCGAATACATGCCATAGAAATTAGGGAGAATCTGTATCATCCCATTGCGAAAGTGGAACTGATTAACATTATACGGGAGTAAAATGCAACCAGAGGTGACAGTTCGTTCAGGAAAGAGCAAGTCTTTCATGAGACGATAGGGTGGATTTCCCTCTCCAGTGATGAAACTAGCGGCGTTAGACATCGCTCTCTCTTCAGATGATTCAGAATACTCACTCGGTGTCCTAGATGTGTGACTCAAGGATTGACTCAGGGTGTAACTCCCAATAGAGTGCTCAAGAGTAGGAAGTGGAGCCCAAAACTGTGGAACGCGAGGCGTGTGGGGATTGTCAGAATTATACTCGACAATTGGATTTTCGTGAATTCTGGTTGTAGTATTTCGAGGAGTTTGAGTATATTCAGGATTTTGCATTAAAGGCTTTTGAGAGATAAATTTTTTCATTTTTTTTTGAATTTTTAGTCTAAGCTTTAGATAGACTCGATCTAACCTAAGTCTACCTATTCCCCGGTAACGGTGCCAAAAGCTATTGGTCCCTAGTGACGGTGCCAAAAACTTGACGCGATCACAAATGTGTCTAATGTGCGTGCTATGTAGGCTCAAGTGCAAGCATGTCGCTCAAGTAATAATAAGTCGGGGTCGAGTCCTCAGGGAAATATGACGATGAAATCGTGACGATGCTGGAAAGAATGGGAATCCTAACTTGACCCTAAAAGAAATGAAAAGGTAATTTAAATGACAAAAATAGATTCAATGAACATTATTATCGTGTACATATGTATATGTCTATTAAATAACGGCATATTGTCTATTCATAATGAGAGACCAAGGGCTATAAATACTTTGTAACACCCCCTAGTGGGGCAAGGCTTTTCATAAGCTACCATACTGAAGATTAAGGCAAATACCCAGCAATACAAAACAGTGGACGTAGGCCATTTCCCTGAGGCTGAACCACTTTAAAAGTACTTTGCTTAATTCTTTATTAATATTTATCTGTGATAAATTAATTAGATCAAATTTAGTTTTTTACATCAACAGATTGGCGCTGTCTGTGGGAAGCGACTATACGTAGCGTTTTTTACCCAAAAATTCATCCAAAATGGCCGAAATCCCATAATCTAGCAATAGAAACAATGATGGGATTCCTCCTAACTCATCCACCCCTCCAAATGCAAACGATATCACAGGAATCTTGGCTAGATTAGCCAGAGAGCAGACAATCATGCAAGATACTATGCGACAGTTCATCCAGACTTTTCAAAATGGGGCTTCCATCCAGTTTGGTCAATGGAGTGTCATGCAACCACCGTCTTCACGAACTAGATGTCCTGAACCTCACCGTACTGGAACCGCAAATGATCCATCCTATCAGCCCGGCCTGATGTCTCCTATAAGAATTACAGAGTCTCAAGAAAATACCACTTTGACTCCAGAGCAAACGATGGCTCTGGAAAGGTTGAACATAATCTCCCTATTTGACCGTTTGGGCCCCAGGAGGAATAAAAATCCTCCTCGGATTGCGTCGAGAAACTCTCAATGAGAAAATGAGTTCAAGGAAGGATCTACCCAATCATGGCCAAATATCAGGCCTACGGCTCGCCCAGAAAGATCCCAGGAGGAGAACTCAACGCGATCTATTTCTTGCACCCATAAATTCGAAGCCAAAAATGAGTCATGGAAAGGATCTATTCGACGGTTAGAACATAGGTTAGGGGAAATGGCTAAGGCCAGGAACCCTCTCCAAAGAACCTTTGTCAAAGGATCACCCTTCGTACAAGGAATTTTGGATTTTCCCACACCGTCAAAGTTTAAAGCTCCTGTAGTTACACCGAAGTACGATGGAAAAACTGATCATGTCCTCCATATAGAGCAGTACTAAGCTACTGCAAATATCTATGCAGTTCCCGATGAGATGAGATGCAGGGCATTCTCGGGGATTATCACTAGATCTGCTCAAATATGGTACCACAATCTTCCTCGGGGGCAGATTGCTACCTTCCATCAACTGGCAGATCTCTTTATAGGAAACTTCTTCTTTGGTGCAAAGCCAGCCAAAAGGGTAGAACATCTGTTGAGCGTAAGGCAAAGGGCAAGAGAGGTCACAAGGGATTATATCACTCGTTTTAATAATGAGAAATTGGAAGTCATTGACTATGAGGAGAAAGTCGCTATTACAACCCTCATGAGCGGTCTTCTACCAGACAAGCTGTACTACACTCTGGCTAAGGATCGCCCTAAATCCATGGCAGAATCGATGGATAAATCATCCAAGATTATGAACGCCGAAGATGCTATGGCTACAAAAAATAATAGTGAGGCAAAAGCAGAGACTAAAGTTGAAGGTAGGTCTAAGAGGAAAGACCACAAGCAATACGGGGGGAATAAGCAGTTGAAAAGCAAGGAAACATTGGAGCACTTGAGAAAATATGCCAATTATACCTTGCTAAAGGTGGATATAAACCATGTTTTGGAAGAGATCAAGAATAGAGAGGAATTAAATTGGCCTGGAAAATTGAGGACAGCTCCTAAGAAAAGGGATAAGTCCAAATATTGCGAGTTCCATAAGGATCATGGTCACACGACCAAGCAATGCGTAGTTCTCCAAAATGAGATAAAAACACTCATTAGGCGAGGGAAGCTGAACCGATTTGTTGATCGCCGAAATGATGATAAAACCAACTACAGAGCACGGTAAAGGTCCAAATATCCTCACCGACCAAGGAATGACAGGAAAAGGGATCACGAAGATTAACCGAAAGAAGACCCCGATCTCCCCAGAAAGGCAAGACAGTCAGAATGCGATGTATTTTCAATCCGCTCTGGTTCATTTGACTATAATATGATAACAGGTGGAGATGCAAGAGGTGGTGATCATACCGCTAAAAGGAAAGCTTACCTCAATGAGGCCCAAGCTTATTCCTATATACAACGGATAAATTTGGCGAAAGAGGATCGTACTAGAAAGGTTAACAAGGATAAACTGGTCATCAATTTTTCCAAAAATGATCTGGAAGGTGTCTTGTATCCTCACGATGACCCTTTGGTGATTAATATGAGGATGAAGGATGTGATCATCTCAATAGTATTGGTGGATAATGGCAGCTCGGCGGACATCATGATCTACCCTTGATTTGACAGTTTGATCCTGAAACTCGCCCAGTTGTAACCGAATCACAGGCCCCTTATCGATTTATCTGGTGAGAAATTTTTTTGCTTAAGATGATCAAGTTGGATATGTTGATTGGTACCTGTCCTGCCTGTAGATCGGAGAAGATACGATTCTTTGTGATGGAAAAAAAAATCCAATCGGCCTACAATATAATCATGGGAAGAGTAGGCCTGAAAAAGTTTGAAGCAATGCCATCAACTGTACACCAATGTTTAAAGTTACCGAATAACTTTGGTGTGGGACTTGTGAAGGGCGATCAGAAAGTAGCTCGAGAATGCTACTATTCATCTGCCAAACAAGAAGAGTTGGAGGATACGAGGAAGAAAACCACCACTTACCAAGTGGATGAGTCTGAAGAGCCGGAGATTGAAACACTAGACCCCAGAGATGAATCAAAGCTTGTGAAGGGTCAAGTCATGGAAGCAACGGAGAGCATTATTTTGGAAGGTGAGCAACCATAAAGAATAACTCAGATTGACGCTTCCCTTGATCCGATAATAAAGCAAGAGTTGGTGGCATTTTTGAGGTATAGAAAGTCAAATTTCGCGTGGAGTCATGAAGATATGCCAGGGAAAGACCCAGCCTTCCTGTGCCATGAGCTCAACGATAATAAATAAATCAAGTTGGTGAAGCAACGAACATGGGACTTTAGCCCAGAGAAGAACTAGGCTATTCAGGAGGAAGTAGAGAAACTACAAAAGGCTTCTTTCATTGAGGATGTCAAATATCCTAATTGGTTAGCCAACGTGGTGATGGTAAAAAAGAAGAACAATAAATGGAGAATGTGCGTGGATTTTACAGATCTGAACAAGGCTTGCCCAAAAAATCACTTCCCACAGCCCCGAATAGATCAACTGGTAGATGCTACTTCGGGGCATGAATTATTGAGCTTCATGGATGCTTATTCCGGATAAAACTAAATTAAGATGAAACAAGAAGACATGGAGAGTACCTTTTTCATTACCCCATGGGGAATATACTGTTACAATGTTATAACTTTTGGTCTTAAAAATGCAGGTGCTACGTACCAGCGACTGATGAACAAGGTGGCAGAGCAAATCGGCAAAAACATGAAGGTTTACATCGACAAAATGCTGACTAAGAGCAAGGAAGATGCTGACCACATAGCTGACCTGAGCCAAACATTTGACCAGCTGGAGAAGTATCAAATGAAGCTGAACCCGACCAAGTACATTTTTGGCGTGCAGCAAGGCACGTTCCTTGGTTATATTGTGAATCAATGAGTTATTGAAGCAATTCCTAACAAGATAAAGGCCTTGCTAGAATTACGATCTCCAACCACTAAGAAGGAAGTAAAAAGCCTTACAGGGCGTGTAACAGCTCTCAACAGGTTTGTCTCCTGAGTAACTGATAGATGTCTTCCATTCTTCAAGGTGCTCAGAAAGACCTTTGAGTGGAATGACGAATGTGAGAAGGCATTCATGGAGTTGAAGAAATACCTGGGGACACCTCCTCTACTGTCCAGGCCAGTGTTGGGAGAAAAGTTATACTTGTACCTGGCTATCTCAAAAAATGCAGTCAGTTCAGCTATGATAAGACTAGACGGTGGGGTGCAAAAACTGGTTTATTATATGATCAAGGCATTTAGGGGAGCAAAGATCAGATATCCCAAATTGGAGAAGTTGGCATTGGCAATGATTGAGGCGAGCAGGAGAATGAAGCCTTATTTTCAAGCCCATACAATAGTGGTATATACTGACATGCCGCTCAGGCAGGATTTACACAAGCCAGAACAATCTGGAAGACTAATGTATTGGGCAGTGGAGTTAGGGGAATATGACCTTATCTATGAGGCAAAGTCTTCTCTCAAAGGAAAGGCAGTGGCTGATTTCATCACTGAATTAACCTATCCAAATACCTCCGACCAACAGGGGCTAACGCATAGCAATCCTCAGATGCCAGAGGATAATCCAAAATTGTCCCCGATCAACTCCCATCAGCAAACCTGCCTAAAGGGACGATGACTGAGTAACAAGAATCCTCTAATAAAATCTCCAAGTTAAGGGATGATGAAAGAAAGCACCAAATTTTCCATCAGGGGACTCTGTCAGACCAAGGGTTTGATAATTGTAGCCCTATATGGAGTTTGTATGTTGATGGTTCTTTGTGTGCTACGGGTTGTGGAGATGGAATTATTCTCAATAGTTCGGATGGGATATATATTGAATATGCTTTGCGTTTCCAGTTCAAAGCTTCCAACAATGAAGCTAAATATGAAGCCATAATTGTGGGTCTCAATTTAGCAAAGTCATTGAATGTAGAGCAAGTGATGGTGCTCAGTGATTCACAACTAGTGGTGAATCAGATGCTAAATCTTTATGCGGCAAAAGGAGAATTCATGTTAAGGTATCTAACTAAAGCTATGGAGATTGTATCCAACTTTGCAGCAGTTTAAGTGATCAGAATACTAAGACTGGAGAATGCAAGGGCAGATACACTAGCTCGATTAGCCTCAGCCACTCATACTGAACTGCGATGAACAATTCCTATTGAGATACTGGTTAGTAGAAGTATCGATGAAGATTTAATGGTAAAGTTTATCACTTGAGATATGGGACCGTCCTAGATGGATCCCATCAGGGCTTACATCGAAGAAGGCATTTTACCAGCCGACCAACTTGCAGCCAAGAGGTTGAATCTTAAAGCTGCTAGATATGTCTTAAATAATGGATTTTTATACAGAAGGGGTATGATCGTAGGTCTGCAAAGATGTGTTCACCCAGCGGAAGTTCAAGATCTAGTGGAAGAAATTCATGAAGGATTTTGTGGAGCTCACGTAGCAGGTCGGACTCTTTTACGGAGGATAACAACGAAGGGATACTACTGGCCAATAATGCGCACTGACTGTACATATTATGCTAAGAAATACGACAAATGTCAGCATTTTTCTACTATACGAAGAACTCCTCAGGCATTGCTAACGCCAATCACTCCCCCTGTCCATTTTCTATGTGGGGAATATATTTGATTGGGCCTCTTCCAACTACAAGAGGACGATTCAAATATTTGGTGGTCGCTGTTGATTACTTCATAAAATGGGTAGAAACTGAGCCTCTCATTGATATGGCATATGAAAGGGCCTATCAATTCATCTGGAAGAATATTATTTACATATATGGTCTGCCACATGATTTTATCACTGATCATGGTACCCATTTTGATAATGAGGAGTTCGCAGCGTACTGTTTATAATCTAATATCCAAAAGATCCATTCTTCTCCAAGTCATCCCCAGAGTAACGGGCAAACAAAAGTAAAAAATAGAACTTTATTGAACGGGTTAAAGAAACGGTTGGATGATGCAAAAGGGAATTGGATTAACGAGCTGCATTCTGTGTTGTGGGCTTACCGAACAACTCCCCGAATAGTAACTGGGGAATCTCCTTACATGTTAGCCTTTGTAAGTGAAGTCGTCATACCCTCTGAACTAGGCTTACCTACTCACAGAGTGCTTAATTTCAATTCTCTAATAAGCGATTTGATGAGATGTTTAGATTTGGATATGATCGAGGAAGTTCGGGAAGACGCAGCGATCCGAAATGCTGCTTATCAGCAACGGACTTCCATGTTCTACAATAAACGTGTCAGGAAGTGTGATCTCAAGGCAGGAGATTATGTTCTCAAGAAGGTCATTCAGAAGCACAATAAGTTGGAAGCCAACTGGCATGGCCCTTATCATGTCACAGCGGTTGTTCGACCTGGAACCTACATAATAGAAACTTTAGAGGGGGAAGAATTAATAAATACATAGAATGCAGAGCACCTGCGCAAATATTATCACTAATGCAGATTCACATATATTCCATTCTTTTAATATGAATAAAAATGAAAAATTCCCCATATTCTTTTTCGTTCAATTTTTTTTCGGAGTACTAGTGCCACACACTACACTAACTACGGTTGATCAGCATATCAACAACCACCAACTAAGGTTGGTCGGCATCCAACAATGTTGGCACAACAATCATACAAGGCAAGTCCTGTTTGATTATGGATGACCCCAAGGGGAATCTAAAACTAGACAAGAAGATGGGTAAAATATCTACTGCCTAGGCACCAAGGAAATCTAGATAAAATTGCTACAACTAAGCTGGATCATGGGATGAAAATAATTCCACTGATTACGCACTTATGGGTGACAAGTCACTACAACTAGGCAACAAATGGGATGCAAATAGTTCCATTGTCTAGGCAATTAAAAGAAAACAGGACAAATTGCCCCTTATAGACATATAAAATACAGCATGACAAGAAAAACATCTTACAAATTATTTCCATGGGAAGAAAAATACAAAAAGATGAACTTCTCTTAATTAAATGATCACCAACGAAATACAAATATCCTATTCTATTGATTTCTTTCCTTCAGATTTAGGTACAAGATCCATTCTAGCTGGAGGACCATCTAAAGCAAAAGAAGAGTTGATAAAATTCAAATCTTACAGCATCCTGGTATTGCTCGAACTTAGCCGCGTAAGCAGATGCGGAGGTTGGGATATCTCAAAATCTTTATGAAAATGGTAGTCACCAAGATACTTGGAGATCAAACACTGAGGAATAGAATGGGCTGGAATCCAACTGACATATAGCTTAAAGGGAGGCATAGGCAGATCAAGTAATCCAGGCTCATACCAATCCTATAAAGAGTTTCCTCTCTCAAATTTCATCACAGCCAAGGCGTTCAACCATCCCTGTTTGTATCCCTCATTATTTGATTATTTCAATCGAGCATCAAGATGGCATAAAACTTAATTTTATCCCCAAATCCAAAACTCTCTGGGTTGTTTGTGGAATTGATAAGTCAATCTCTCCACATGTTGATGAAGCCTTTTCACCAAGTTCTCTTTACTCTCTAACGCAGAACTCTGGTTGGATAGTTGCTCGGTGAGACTCTGGATTTTCTAGGGCATCTCAGTTAGTGCTTTATTTTTTTGCCCTCGGTTGAACAGCTTGGTTTTCTAAGGCTTGATGAGTCCTAGTCTCTTCAATGCTGCTCTGACCAGCTCTTGATCTACCACGTGAGGAGGATGTAGGTCTGGCTTGTTTCAAAGCCTTCAATTCTTCTCTCAATGCAACATTTTTAGTTTCCAAAAATGAAAATCCCTCATCACTGACTGAGACCAGAGCTCTAGAAGAAGAGGTAGATTTTAGTTGTAGAGGGGGCTTGAAGGTAATCTTGAGAATAGGGGCAAATCCCTAATTAGCAACAGTTTGAGATTAAGCAAGCGTGACAGCTCAAGCGTGGCAACTCAGCGAGGCAGCTTGGTTCGGCGGCTCATAGTTTAGCTTGTTGTATTAAGTTGTATTGTATGTTCATTATTGATGACTGTAAGCTATAACGGTTGTAATGGCATAACGGTAATAATAAATCAGTTTGTGTGAGGTCAAACAGTAGTTACGAGAGACCAGGCTTGGCAGGGCCTGGGAGAGCTTTCATGCTCTATCGAATGACCTCACCGTGGGAACTTTAGAGGGACTTGGTTTGGAGGATTGAGAAGTGAGGCACCGTTGGGGCTTGTCCTGACCATCTTAGATACACCTGGTAAAACACCAAAGGACCTTAACCGTGGAACCTCGGGCGGAGCAGCTTGGAGTTCCATCGGGCATTAGGTTATGAACCAAACAATCCTCTACTTAATGTCACATCTACTGTAGGTGATGTCACTAGCCAGCTAAACAATGTCAGATATGCACTTGAGTAAACCACCGTGGTATTTGGGGCTGTTAGGCAGTTGGTAAGCCACCTCTGCGGCAACAGCCCCCTCCCCTGACACACAGTGGTCAGGTAAAAGGCATGTCTTGGCATTTAATGTTTATGACGTAGAGCCAACTAGTGCATCAGACATTTAATGTTGTGACATAAAGAATGAGGGATGTCTTTCATAGTTTTAATGACTGAGTTGCCTCGGGGATGGTGTGTGTGTGGGCGGGGGGGGGGGGGGGGGGGGAGGGGGGAGGCTATTTAAGGACCCCAACCACCCCTGAGGAGAGATATGATCTTTTTGTGAGAATTCTAGGGTTATTACTAGAGATACACACTGAAGAGAGGGAGTTATTACAAACCAGAGAGTGTTTACCCACTCACCATTGTTATTTATTGCAAAGCTTTTAATACTTGACAGAGAGTCATGAGGGTACATGGTGTGTTTTCTACCTGCCTACCAAGGTGTATCTAGGGTGCTTACTTCTCTCTCCCTCTAGCTAAGTTTCTTCTAAGCTTCATTACTACTCTTTGAGTTATACTCGAGAGATTTGCGAGTTTAAATTAAATTCATTTTCATTGGATCTGTGGCTGCATGCCCTATCATTAATCTAGGGGTCTTGGGCTAATTAACTTGTCATTACCATACTCAGAAGGGGTTACACCTCCATTTATAATCTAAAGTACCCTCCTACATTTGGCGACTCTGCTGGGGAGGCATTCTCCTAGGTAGGGAATATGGCGCAAGATAATGCTACTCGAAGACTTAACTTTGATGATATCCAGCACAATGAAGAACAAGCCGCGAGAGAGCTAGAGTCCCTAAGAGATGGGGCTCCTCGGGTAGAAATACCTCCGGGCCCAATGGCGTCCGGCATCCCAGGGGTGGCACAACCTTCCACGAGCGCGGGGCTGGGACCCGCCCAAATTTTGCTCCTCATGAGCAAGTTTTACGAGTTCCTGCAAACCCCTGTAGCTTCAACTATGCTGGGAGGTTTGGAGGTTAATGCTTTCGTAACGCCAGGAGTAGCTCCAACGGCCCCACCAGGTTCAACCATTGATGGAACGGTCCCAACAACCATACCATTCGTCGTGAATCCGGCGGTGAGGACCTCGGGAGTATCAACGGCACCAGCAGTAACAATGGCTCCAGCCATAACAAGTGTTCCGCCTGTGACCTCATTGGTTATTGCCCTATCGCCCATGGAAGAAATGAGAAGGGAGATGCAAAAGGAGATGCTGAAGTTCATACAGGCTTCCTCGCAGGCTGTGGGCGAGGTGGCATCGATCTACGATGACTTTCGAACACCTTACCCTCAGGGATATAACGACGAGCCTTACCCAAAAGACTATATTCCCCCTATCTTTGAAAAATACACGGGGAAAGGCGGGAACCCGAAGGAGCATATTAAGCATTTCATTGAACACTTAGGAGCACATTGCAATGATAAGAAGCTTAGGTTGAGGGAGTTTTCCAAATCCCTAACCGACAAGGCATACACCTGGTACTCCCACTTGACTCCCAACAGCGTTGCTACGTGGGAGGAGATGCATGTATTATTTGTCCAAAAGTTCTTCTTAGCAGAAGATGAGTTCACCCTGACCCAACTCGGAAGGGAGAGGCAAAGACCGGGAGAAGAGGTGGTGGCCTATATTCGAAGGTTCAGGGAAAGGTCCCTCGATGTAAGGGAAGAAGCTAAGGAACCCAAGTTGTTGCAGATTTGTGCTGAAGGACTACTTCCTGAGTATATTTTCCACCTAATCAACGAGACGGGTCAGGGAACTTTCTCAGCATTCCTAAAATCCGCAAGAAACATCTCTTTGGTGGTACGACCCATCCCAGTGGTGACTCCCATGATGTTCAGGCAGTCGATACAACCCGCAGGGGGAAGGTCTCAGCCCCCACGGGTAGGATACGTCGAGAGGGAAGATGGGGGCAAGGCACCAAAGAAGGACAATAAGAGAAAGTTTAGAAGGGACAGAGAAGACCCGCCATCGCTGCCTTGTACGATAGAGGAGGCAGTGAGCTGTTATAACGCAATGGTCCAAGGTGGAACAATTTATGAACCAAAAGGCTTTTCAGCAGAAGATCCCGATGCTGCGACGAGGGCTGATCCCAAATACTGCCAGGTTCATCGAAAGATCCAACATCCAATGGAGAGATGCTTCACACTACGAAGAATCATCGACAAGTACATGAAGGCGGGGACTTTGCAAATTCTCCCGCAGAACATTAACAACAACCCACTTCCAGCACACGGAGCCAATTTGGTGATGGCCTATGATGAGGAGGCAGAAGGAGAAGGAGGAAGGTTAATGATGAAGCATGAGGAGTTCGACGAAGCTCTGGAATATTGCACCAGGGGAATGGCTAGTGTAGTTTTAGACTACGATGAGGCAAGTGCTAAAGACGTGGAAGACACATATAGCATCAGAAATGAGGAAGCAGACCCGATCACAGAATATAGTGCAGTTTCAAAATCTCCAAAGTTCACTTGGTTCTTCGATCAAGTGGGGATCCCGAAGGAGAGCAGAATGGAGATAACTCAGGAGATTTTAGACATTATAAGAAGAAACGCAGTCCCCTCGCTAAGGTGGAGGGGACCCATGGCTAGGCTGGTGAAGAAGTTTCTGTCAGAAGTAACTTTCAGCGATGCAGATAGAGCTGTAAGGTTCCCCCATAATAGGCCTCTGTATGTAACCGCTAGCGTCAACGGGGTTAGCTTTGCAAGGACTCTTATGGATGGGGGTGCTTCCATCAATAATATGTCGATTAACTCCTTCCACGCGGCTAACATTCCGGAAGAAAGGCTGGTTCCCATGCCTTTGGTAATCTCGAGCTATGACAATCAATATTCCAAATCCATCGGGTATGTAAATGTTGGGATTGTGATGGGAAATCTGAGTTTCCACGTCAAGTTCCATGTGATAGAAAGTGCAACTTCCTATCATTTACTAATAGGGAGAGTGTGGATGCACAACCAAGGGTTAGTTCCTTCAACGTACCATCAATGCGCCAAGGATAATATCAAGGGAACATAAGTGACCATCAGGGCTACGAAGAGACCTTTCGCTATCGAACAAGCACACTTAGTGGATGTGGCATTTTACACGGAGCTCGAGGAGGACATACGGGTTCTGACAAGGAGAATGGTGGGAGTATGGGTTCCCTCGATTAGGGAAAGAATGGGGCTTTTGAATGAGCAGAGTAAAGGGGGTGCAAGTGGCAAAGGGGAGAGGACCGAAGAAGCCCATCAGGTGATCCCTCGGCCCCAGAATATCTCAAAGCAACTCAGAGACAGGATGAGGCCTAGAGCCGACCCGGTGGAGCATGAGGTCCAACGACAAAGTGTATTGAGTCGCTTCTCAGGGTAGAGAATTACTGAAGCTTCCAGAGAGAAGAAGAGGAAGGCCGAGGCGACAGCTACCAGCAGGCAATGTAAGAAAATCGTCACTGAAGAGGGAAAAGTGGTGTACCGCTGATAACGATGTGAATGGGCGACCGAAGAGACTAAGGATGAGGTTAACCCGGTGTATGAGTGTTTCTTGGTGGATCGACGGGAGCAGTGTATGGTGATAGACAACTCCAGCATACAGGAGTTCGTAGAAGATATCGCCAAAGAACCAAACTACATGGAAGATCAACCAAAACCCCAGGAGCAAGAGTTGGAGCAGCTAAACTTGGCAAGAGAAGGAGAAGACCCAAGGCCTATCTTTATCTCGAAATATCTCAGTAACGAGAAACGAGAAGCCTTGGTTGCGCTGATTAGGGAATTCATAGATGTCTTCGCTTGGAAGTACACTGAAATGGAGGGCTGGATGAGGAAGTGAGCTGCCACAAACTGAACGTGATGCCTTCAGCTATTCCGGTGAAGCAGGCAACGAGGAATTACAAACCTGAACTAGACTTGAAGATTAAGGAGGAGGTCCAACGTTTGTTGACAACGGGATTTATCAAACCAATACAACATCCTCTTTGGCTATCCAGCATTGTACCAGTAGGGAAGAAGGATAAGAACCAAATAAGGATCTGCGTAAACTTCAAAGACTTAAACAGGGCTTGCCCCAACGATGAGTTTCCCCTGCCCTCCATTGACAGTTTGATAGATGCCACGGCTGGTCATGAGATGTATAGCTTCATGGATTGATACGTAGGGTATAACCAGATCAAGATGGACCCCACCGACGCAGAAAAAACGGCGTTCAGAACTCCGTTGGGCAACTTCATGTACAAGGTGATGTCGTTTGGACTCAAGAACGCTGGAGCTACTTACCAGAGGACAATGATGGCCATTTTTCATGACTTCTTCCATAAATTTTTAAAATTTTACGTAGACGACCTGGTCATCAAATCAAAGAAGGAGGAGTCCCATCTGGATGATTTAAGGAAGGTATTTGTTCGGTGCAGGAGGTATAAATTGAGGATGAACCCGTTGAAGTGTGTCTTCGGACTAACGAGTGGGAAGTTTCTAGGCTTTGTGGTTGATCAACAAGGGGTGCAGATGGACTAGGATAAACAACGAGCAATCTTGGAAATGCCACGTCCAAGGACGGCGAAGGTGCAGAACTACCTTAGGAGATTTGTGCCTGGATTGGCCGAAATAACACACCCACTGATGCAGCTGTTACGAAAGAACACGAAATTCAGGTGGGAGGAGGCTCACCAGGAGTCTCTTATCGGGCTGAAGAAACTTCTCGTTTCACCATAAATCATGGTTCCTCCTCAGGCAGGAGTACCACTGCAGCTATACCTTACATCTACCACAAAGTCAGTTGGAGCTCTGCTGGCACAAGAGGTGGACGGGCAAGAACGACCAGTTTACTATCTCAGCAGGATCATTCAGGGGCCGAAAGTCAGATACAATGGCTTAGAAAGGCATTGTTTGGCCTTAGTATTTGTAGCGCAAAAACTTAGACATTATATGTTATCTTTTGAAATTCATATTGTAACTAGATGTGATCCCATTAAGTATTTTCATGCAAGAACCATACTGATTGGCAGGGCAGCTAGATGGTTCCTTATCCTCTCTGAATATGACTTGAAGTGCGTGCTCCCTCGCACAATTAAAAGCCAGGCGTACACTGATCTGTTGGCCATCTTCCCTTCAGGAACCTTCGAGCCACCCAAAGAAGACATCCTAGGAGATTATTTGCAGGCTAACTATCTGAATACAGCTGAGGAGGAATGGACGATGCAGTTCGATAGGTCTTCGGCGAAAAAAAGGGAGGGGTAGGGGTTATTCTTTTAAAGGGAATGGAGGAGATTTTCCTTTCATACAAGATGGACTTCCCTTGTTCCAATAACGAAGCAGAGTACGAGGCGTTGGTACTAGGGCTGCTGGAGGTTCTTCGAAGAGAAATTCATTCACTCTGCATTAAGGATTACTCGAACTTAGTAATTCAGCAAGTAAATGGAGAATATGCATTGAAACACATGAGCCTGGCACCATACAGAACAATCATTCAAAGGCTTCTTAACCAGTTCCATCGGACCAAGATCAGAAGACATCCCAGAACTATGAACTGCCACCCAGACGCCTATGCCACTATCGCCCAGAAAATGATCATGAGAACGATAAGATTATCTTTGTGATCCGATGAAGGACAGCCCCATCGGTAGTACAGTAAATATTACCGATGGAGGAGGACGCGGACTGGAGGGGAGAGATTAGGAAGCAACTGGAGTCATGCGAAGGAGCTTTGGTATTAAGAGAGTTAGCCCAATACTTTACGAACCAGGGAAATCTTTACTACAGAAATGCTGGGGGATGGTTGTCAAGATGTATCAGCCCAGAGGAAGCAAAGCGAAGGCTAAAGAAAATGCATGAGGAGCACTGTGAAACGACTAAGATACCTCTTTATAGGAGAATCCAAAGAGAGGGGTATTTTTGGCCCAGAATGAAGCAAGATGGGGCAGAACTACAACGGAAGTGCGATAAGTGTCAGCTATTTTTCGAGGCAGCTGAGTGCCATTTCATCGAAACTCAAAGGGACTGGAGGCAGCCCTATATCGACTTCATTCAGGATGGAGTTGTCCCAACGGAGAAAATGGATGCGATGGGCCTGAGGCGAAGGGTCCCAAGGTTCTATATTCAGGAGGGACAGCTTTATCGAAGGGGGTACTTCAACAGGCCATTGCGTTGCATCATGAAGGAAGAAGCAACTGAGGTCCTCAGGCAGGCACATGATCCAGCCCACATAGGAGGGGACAAGTTATATGATCAACTGATGACGTTGGGGTATTATTGACCAACAATGGAGAAAGACTCTGCTGAGTTCGTTCGAAAATGCAAAGCTTGCCAACTTCATGGAAATATGATCCATGCCCCATTGGTAGACTTACACTCTCTATCAACACCCTATCCATTTCATACCTGGGTGTTCGACCTAGTGGGGGTAATACACCCCTCTTTGAGAGGCAAGATATGGATACTGGTTGCAACGGAGTGTTTTACAAAGTGGACCGAGGCGATACCACTCAGAAGAGCAACGGCTGGGGTGGTGAGCAACTTCATCAGAGAATACATCATTTGCCGTTTTGGGATCCCAAAGGTTATTCTTTCAGATAACGGGACCCCCTTCATCAATTCCGAGGTAACAATGCTCACGGACAAGTACTCCATTGTTCATCATACTTCAACGGTGGCATACCCAAAGGGAAATGGCCATACCGAAGCAACTAACAAAACCTTGGTTAATATTTTGGCCAAGATGATGGAGGACTTTTCAGGGGCATGGGATGATAAGATACCAGCTGTTTTGTGGGCCTATTGAACAACCAAGCGAAAACCCACAGGATACACGCCGTACTCCCTTGTTTATGGGGCTGAGGCAATCCTTCCAATGGAGTTGGAAGTTCCCTCCGCTCGATATGCCTTACGAAGTAGCATGCTCCCTAAAAATAGACATGTACAGTTAGAAGTGTTGGATGAACACAGAGATAATTCGATGCAACACTTTCAAATGTATACGAAATAACTCTCCAGGGCATTCGATAACTTGGTGAGACCAAGGAAGTTCGTGGAGGGAGACCTTGTATTAAAAGCTGCAGTGAAGCACATCAGGGGGATTCCTCTACCGAAGTTTGCAGCCAATTGGGAGGGACCTTTGGTTGTGAAGGAAGCTCATGATTCAGGTTATTGTTTAATTTCGAAGTTAGAGGAAGATAGGCCATTCAAGATTAACAATAAATAGCTGAAGACTTATCATGTGTAAATAATCAAGTGTGAACCACTGTTATAACTGGCTGTTGTTATGAATATACAAATTTTAGTTACGATTTGAACTCAACAAAAGAATTATAGAAATTTTGGAATTTATAACATACAAAAGCAGTCACAACGCATGGAAGAATTGAAAAAATATATATATACTCTTCATTCATGAACAATGGAGTATTACAAAAAAATTGGGAACTATCGCCCAAGAATTATATAGGTGAAAGCAGATGGAAGATAAGTATACAAGAGACAATTAGCCTAAGAGAAATGATAAGTCTGAGGAAGAGAAAAAATCTCCAGGAAGGCCTGAAGAAGCTTCTGTGAAAGACCGTTGTGCGTTACCGAATCTGAAGAGAGACCTCTTATTTGTGAGTGTTTTGAAATTAAAATCTCAAGTATCTTTAAAAGTAACACAATTTCATAGTATCAACATACCATATATAGTAAGGAACACAATTTTAATTGTATGTGAATCACAAAGAGAGAATTAATTAAACATCCAAATAAAATAGCTACAAAACAGTAGCAAACCTTTAATATGTGTGACCTCTCTTGGAAATATCCCAACTCAATTCATGAGATCAGTGACCTCTCTTAGCAAATCCCATTCCGAAGCTCGACCTTGCAAGAGATCTGTGAAAATGAAAAAAAATTGAACATTAGTAAAGTAATCAACCATTAAAAATCGGCAATACGTAATGGAATCAACCATTAAAAATTGGCAATACATCACGGGTTCAATTATGGAATTCTATATCATGTGTCACTCTTTAAGAGGTATGCTATTTAAGAGGTATGCTCAATTCATTATACAATAGTTATAGAAGTTATGAACTGCTATAATAGGTATTCTTTCTAGTAGTTATGAACAACTATAATAATTCTAGCAGGGAAAAAACATAAGAGGTATGCTCAATTCTTATCCCGATAGAGCAAAGAAAACTGAAATCCTCATAGCTAGATTGGGTAAGAAGGTCCCTAAACACCAATATAAAAAGATTTTCGTAAATTCTGAACTTTATGAATAATCTTATAATCCATTGAGATTCAACTCGTTCATTATTTATGTTGGTTGATCTTGTCAATTTTGGTTTCGCGTAAAAAACTGGCCAACCTTTAGTTCACGAACTTGGGGTCGAGTTTGAGTCCCATCACCATGTTGTGTCCAGTCTTGACATTCATAATCAAAATTAGTATATCATGTATTACTAATTGTGAGTTGTGCTAAAGTCAAAATTATCTCACTGATTGTACTAATGTTCCCCAACATCAGTGCAACAAACGAAAACAATCTCGTTCGATTTCCACCATTACTTTAATTTCTGTTTCCTTCCCTATATACCTGTTTTAGCCTAAACTGTATTAATTTGGGAAGCACTTCATCATGGAAAAGTCTTATCTTTGTGAAATTAGATTCGAATTTCTTATTAATCATGGAACAGTCTATCTTTGCCACTAAATGTTATATTTCTCCATCTTCTTGATCTACCAATAACTAAGCATGAGCAGCAACAACACTGAGAGCTGTTGCACTGATAGCTGTATTTCAAAGCACCTGCCCCAATTTTTCCCACTTTAGAACAAAAAAAATAGAATTTGTTCAGTAGACCCGATAGGTTATGAGACCAAAAGCAAGGAAGCAAAAATTAAGAACATGGTAAGTCCGCCAAAACTGAAGCTGCAATAACCATTTTTCATTACTCTGTTGAAAATATAGTCCAAATCGTACATTTTAACAACACACTACTACACATTATGGGAGATGAATAAAATACAAATCTAGTTCAAGAAAATGCATGTATCCACAAAAATAAGCGGGGGGAAAAAAGGAAAAACAAAAACTAAATATGAGGACTTTTGTTCTGCTAAACTACAAACTACAAAAGAATGAAAAAAGACACACGTCATCTCCCTATAAACGCAAAGCTCCTAATTACCGCAAACCTTATTACTGCAAATCATAAAGAGAATTGTTGCCTAAGCTATAGTTTTGACCTGGATTGATTGGAATATAGTTGAAGCTGCACATGTTGGAATAATATCCGAGACCACCAAAATTGTATCTCCCTGTTTCATCATTCCCTTTGTGTTTATAAGATCAATGGTTTTTAGAGACGTTAGCTTCCATGTCATCTGATAAACTAATGAGGAAGGGTATAACTCCCCACTACAAATTGAGGGCCATTCGAGTGCTCTCGTCGTTCGTGAATGCAAAGATGGGAGAATTTGGGCGGTTGCGCGAGAGGAGTGAAGCCATCTGTCCATGCTTAGTGTAAACAAAAATAGCATCCACACCGAGGCTGTTGGCCATTTCGGCTGCACAATTGCAGATCTGCTCAGCAATTTTGTCAAGCAAAGACACTCCTATCCTGTGCTGCTGGAGAAAACTTTGCCGGTTCTCCTCACGACTCCATAGCTCCATTCTGCTGCAGTAAATTTATTGACCTTTGTTAGAGTCTTGATAGCCATTGGGGGTTTAAATTAAATAATTGAAATCTCCAGAATAAAGATAAAATCCAAGGCCAAACCTGTAAAAAGAACATGCACATGCATATATGTGGTGAGCTTCCATCTACATAAACTTCATCCTTACTAAAAGAGGAATGATGAAGCGAGCTCGATCAGCAATATGATTTAACCTTAGGATCATTAACCACCACCATAAACACCTAAAACAACATAAATAAGAAAGATCCCTTGGAGGTTTCTCCAAAACCAAAAACCAAGAATGGAGATAATAATGATCATGGTCGAAGATGATGATTACCTGAACTTCAGTAAAAAGACTTAACATAATAAAATCTTAAATATGAACATTTTGAAATAATAAGAATCAAACCAACAGAAAAAATAAGATTTGTACCTTCATTTTTTTGTGAGTCAATGAATGAAAGCATATAAATAACGAAAAAATAACATAGTCGTGTTATGTCTATGTATATACAGTAAAAAATGCATCCTGCAAAATTTGGAAGTAACACCAACTTCAGGATGATTATTAAAACACCTATAACTCCTCGACCACCACTTCCTGCAGCATTTCAAACTCTCCAAAATGTCTTAATGAGTCTATTTTTATGATAGACGTTGAATCCTTGAACATCAATATGAGATGTTCCACCCTTCGCGAATCCCATTGTTACAACAACCACCATATCAGTATCCTTTAGGACCCATTTCCACCAAGTTGTGGATGATATGTCACCTCCTCATCCATCATCATATCATTCACTATGTCATGGTGATCAACATATTTCCCGCGAAGAACAATACGAAATCCAGGAGGAATTTTGAGATAGAGAATTAATGCATAACTCCTTAGTGAATGATGATAGGTCAAGAAGTGCCTGGAGTTGGGGAATTGTTGTGCCATTTGTATATTCTTCTCATCTCGGTTGACACATCTTATTTGGATATCATTTTGATTAGTGTCAAAATCAAGTTCCAAGAGTCCTTGATCGTCCTCCGAAAGGTTGTGTACGATTATGCTCGTGCCATGTTCTACCAATGAATTTAACACCCATTTGACTAAATTTCGTTAGAAAAAAGAAAAGGAAAAGGAAAAAATAAAGGAACCCACAGAAAATGATACCAAAAATACTAAAATAGTGTGTATATCAAAACATTCTGTAGCTAAACCAAAACTCAGAAAAAAGACACATAACCAGTCGCCCATTAAGGTGATGTTTTACCTGCAAAACAAAAACTAAACAAAATGTACACCGTAAAATGTACACCGGTATACATTCAAGTTCAGCTAAAAAACCATAAAAATTAGGCTAAAAACCAAAGTAAACAATGCCATGTCTTTAGGGAAAATGGGGCAACAATCAAGCATGAAGATTGTTACCACAAATTAGCACCATATTAATTATAAATTAACACAAATTAGTAAAAACCAAACTAATTATAAAAAACAAAAAAATCATAAAGTGTAAACCTGCAAAAGATTGAAGGAAGATCAATCAAAATTAGAAACAAATTAGAAAAGATTGAAACAGATCAGAATAAACCTGCAAAAAATAAATTAAAATAGAAACAAATCAGTATAAATATAAATTAAAAGAGATAAAAAATAGAAACAGAAACATACCATACCACAACCTTTATCGCTCATTTTTAAATCTGGCCCATTTTTAAATAACAAAAATCGATTTAAACTCGAAATACTCCCTCAAAAAGAAAATTATGGATATCTGGTGTGGCTCACCCATTGTAATTTGGCCCCTATTGTTTGCGTCCCCAGGGCTGCTGGAGGGGGGGTGCGATCCATCCTGGACAGGAGACGGGGCCGTACGACCTTGTTTGAAGGTTGGCCGACTGTGGAGGTGGGAGCCGAGTGTTGGGTAAGGCCGGCCGACTAGGTCGGCAACAGTGGGAGGGGTTGGGTTCACTTGGTAGGGTTTGGGTATGTCTTTGTGGGAGTTCAGGGGCTGTTGTGGGTTTGAGGGGATGTTTTTGGATTTTTTCTTTTTTTGCATTCCGGCCATCGAGTGGTGGTGGAAGAGGGCCCTCGTCGGTGGTGGTGCTTTCCTGGTTTTGAATGGAGTTAGGGTTTGTGAAACTAGGGTTTTTTTGGGGTAAAGGTGTAGAATGGGTGGATCTTGGGGAGTTAGGGTTAGGGTTTTGAGATATTACTGGGGAGGTTTGGGGGCGGTCCGTGGAGGTTGCCGACGAAGAACTTCGGGCGTCCATTGCGTCTACTTGGGTTGTCAATCAGTTGATGGCTTCCAAGAGTTGCTCGAAAGGGTTTGGCTCAGAGGTGTTCATCTTTTCTTGGACCCATGTGATGTTATTTACGAGTTTTTGTTTTACAACAACAACAACAACGGGTGAAGCGATTAGGCTCTGATACCAATTGACGTAAATGACGTCAGTGGTAAGAAGAAAAGATAATTCTCTCTCAAACTCTCTCCAATCAAATCTCAAAATATGGAAGAATGACCCAAATGAGTCTATATAAGGGGTATTTATAGGAAGGAGGTTGTTTGGCCTCTAAGCTAAGTATTTAATTACAATTATGCCCTTAATGCCAATTAACCTTCCTTTCTCTAAATATTAAACAAAAAGAGAAAATACAATGAATGCTAAAAATAAAAGAAATACTAAAAATGGATAAAAGACGATAATGATCCTAAATCACATCACTGTCAATGGTGAGATTTGGTAGAGAACAACTCAAAAAATCTAAAGTAGTAGATTGTCAAAAACTGAAATAGAAATGAAAGACAATACGCTATTGAAAGAGTAATAGGGAGAAACACACCGATTTACGTAGTTCAGTCCCTTGATGAGTCTATAACCACAGTGGATATCATCTTCTCTACGATTTGAATCGCGTGCAGACTTCAAAGCATATGCAGAGTGCCGTACCAAGCAGTCTTTAGGTTTACAAACTCTTTACTGCCTCTAGCTCTCTATAAGTAAAAAATAAGCAACTTGAATCAGATGGGTCTAAATCACGATTTTTATTGTAGATATACAATGTCGCTGTGTCAGAAGAAAGGCTGGAGACTCTGCTCCAGAATAAAGTGTGTATAAGTATATCTAATCAAGACACAATCAAATCATTTAAGAGAACGAAAGTAGATAATTTTTTTTTTGTTTTTGTTTTTTCCCTTCTTTGTTTTCCTTTTTTTAGAGCGGGGTAATTACTCCTCTCCCAAAGAGGGGTTGTTGGGATGGGGAAGAAGTATACAATAGCGTGGCATCCACAACATTTTTTTTGTTTGTTTTGTGACAAGTGGAACTGCAGTAGATAGTTAAAGAAGCTTATACGATTGGTTGTCAAAATTTGTGGTCTAATTCAAGCCATGAAATATTTCCACTCAAATCCCCTTTATGAAAACCATCTGTACATGGAAATAATATGGTAACCAGAACATGAGAATGATACAGTAGAATGATACAGTAGATACCTTCATCTTTATATAATGGTAGGCAATTTCATTGTCTATGGAAAAATATAATCTGACAGCCTCCCTTGGTTCATGGAAATAAATTTATATTCAGAAAAAATAAAAAATATATAAGTACCCTCAAGTTAGGTTTACCACTTTCCCTAGGCCCTAGCATCACCATCAATTTTTATCACATTACCTGTTGTTATAAGTGCACTTATTTGTCTGCGTTGCATTTGCTTTAACCATCTATATGACTTTTTCTCAATTTATTACCAATTGGAGCTATATATGCCATCTTACGGATATCTAGTTTTATTGTTTCTGCTTTTTTCAAGCATCCATCATTTCATGCATGATGCAACAGCTATAAAATATAGAAACAGGATCATAAGTTAATGTACATTTTACATGTGCCAGAAATATATTTTCTTTATGCCACGTGAGATCTTTAACAGTGGGGCTTATGGACCTATGGGAGGTGAGGACATTGCCTGTTATTTTAGTAACTGTTTCTCCTTCTAAGATGATATTCATTAAATATTAAGGGGTGGAAAAAGGGGTGGGTGTGGGTGGGTGGGGGGTGGAAGATGTTATGGGCAAGAGAATTAGAAAATCTAACTGCATTTTTTTTTATCATCGAGGGACCAAATCTGTACAGAGTTGGAGATATCCGATCTTCCTCTTTGAAGGCTAACTACATTCTCAGAATAGGGATTTAAGTATTCATGCCAGTTACCATGACTCTCTTTTGTGTTATTTCCGTGTGAGTGTTCTTTATAGGTCAAGAATTTGGTAGTTATATGCAGCCCCTAACACTGACACGTACCCACTGGCACCTGCCGTTTCAATGTCTGCCTCATTGTTATGATTTTCTTTGAATTTTTTTAGCATATTTACCCATTGCTTGATAGTTGTTTAGAACAAAATAATCAAACACAAACCTAGTAGTGCCCCCCCCCCCCTTCTTTTGCTGACCTTGCTTTCTTCAAGTCAACTTTTAAATACTTTAACCTAGAATGGTAGACGGGACAATCTGAAAGAGGACTAAGGTCTCTCATTTGCTTTAACCTAATATTACTGAGTCTTTAAGAGGTTGCCTTAATTGAACTTGAATTGATTTGAGGATTTCCAGAGTCTTGATTTCTCGCAGTATCAGAGCAGGAAAGATCTCGAGGGTGTCTCCATTCACTCTATAATGGCAGGAGTAATATGTGGATGTTAACGTTGTTGTTTTTGTTGGTTGTTTTATATTTTGTAAGTGGATGCCTTGACAACGAAGCGCGGGAACGAAGGAGGATGGGTTGTTGAGCGGCTTTTGAACCAGTTAAACAAGATGTGTCTTTGAACTTGCTCAATTTGCCTTTTCATTGTCTCTACTTTCAAATTTGTTAGTTGATGAAGATTTAAAATAACTGCGCTTCTGCTTCTCACAGCTATTGATAGAGCTAGATGGCGCAGATCCCCGACGAGGTGTTTATGTAATTGGCGCCACTAACAGGTACAACTTCTTGAATTATGTGCTGATGAAAGTGGTTATTATATTCTGTCTGATTTTGGTGTCCCTGATCACATAATGCCAGGTTAGATGTGATAGACCCGGCTATCAAACGGCCTGGAAGGTTTGGGAGGCAACTGCATGTCCCTCTACCCAGTCCAGATGAGCGTGCGTCGATCTTAAAATCTCTTGCTAGGAAGATGCCAATAGATACCAGTGTGGACTTGATTGGTATTGGGAGGAATGACGCCTGCAAACACCTAAGTGGAGCTGACCTTGCGGCACTGGTTGGTCTATATTTCTGTACTCTGTTTCATTCTTTGCCTTCCATGTGTCCTCCCCGTGCTCATGGAGTGCATTGATTGGTTCTACCCTGTGGACATCTCCTGCTTGTACTAATGGGTGTCTTGTTAAAAAGCTTTACTTAGCAATAGCATATCCTGTTTTCGTATCAAACTCAAATTTCAGTAAAATTGGGCTCCAACCCCATACCCAAATCCTTATTAAAGTTTAGTTCACTCGAAAATTTTACCCAAATTAATTAAGAATGAAATTTGAGGAATTTTGAGATTAGGATTGGAAAAATATAGACACTTGGAGTAGAAGTTTGAGTTAATCATTGGAGTACTCTATCTCAAATCTAGCTTTGATACATGATTGGTGATCGTCTCAAGTCGTATTTTTTTAAATTTATGCTAGGTGACTGAAGCTGCCATCACTGCTATTGAAGAGAAACAGAAATCAGTGCAGGACAACTCAGATAGCCAACCTTTAACTATCAATGCTTTACATTTCGAGCAAGCATTGAAAGAAATCTCTCCGTCTGTCTCAGATAAGGTACGATTACTCGGTCATTTTATTTATGTATTGTACCTCTGTGTATTGTTTAGCATAATAAATACATTTACTTAAACACACGCTTGACATGGGTGTATATGTATACATTTATATACATATATATAAATCACAAATGTTCTTTACTTTTTCTAAAAAAAAATACTCCGGTATTAACAACTAAAACTCAACTCAACTCAACAAAGCCTTTTTTTCAATTTTGGAGTCGGACATGAATCCTATTTTTCTATTCCTCCTTGTCAACGCAATAACTTCGGTTAAACCACATGATATTGTGTCATTTTTTACAATATTATGCCAAGTCAATTTAGGCCTACCACTACCCCTTGTGTTACCATCATACTAACTAAATCACTCTTCCTTAAGGGGGCATCCATTAAGCATACTTGTTCAGACCATCTAAGCCGATTTTCTCTTAATTTATAGGAGCTACTTTTACCGTTTCACGAATTTGTTCATTTCTAATTTTATCCATTCGACTTTTCCACAAATCCATCTTTAGCATTCGCATCTCCGCCACGATCATTTCTCCACATTTTGTTTTTTGGTTGCTTAACACTCGGTTCTATATAACATAGCGGGTCTCATGACCGTCCTATAAAAAATACCCTTTTAACTTCAGACGTCTTCAGACGCGCACGTCGATCACACAATACACCGGTATCACTTCTCCATTTAACCCAGCCTGCTTGAATCCTATGAGTAACATTATCGCTAATATCTCCATCTTGTTGGATAATCGAGGCTAAATAACGAAAATGATTATTTCTAAGTATCTCTTGACGCTTCAATGTCACCACATCCCCGTTTGTCTTCCTATCACTACTAAAATTTCACTCCGCATATTCTGTTTTAATTTTGCCAATTTTAATTGTTTTCCACAATTCCAATCTAGCATTAATCTCCGTCTTAGTCTCATCAACTTAAACAATATCATTCGCAAAAAGCATACACCGCTGCACCTCATGTGACGGCGCCAAATTCCTTCTTATGGGCGACCTAAATGCTAAATTAAGATGGCTTGATATTATATGGACATAGTGCGTATTCAATGAATAGTGGTAGATGAGTGAAGCCACCTAGAAGGAGGAATTGGTTATCACCGAGCCAGGGGCAATAGAGTGGGCCGACATGGATAATGGGCACGAAAGTGTGATGAACTTTTATAATACCATAGTTCCACATTGGAAAAATGATAAATCCCGGACTAGTATATGAACTCTTGGGCACCCTTCCTTTGCAAGCTAGCTTTCAGGGGCAAGTTCTACTTTCATGATAAAAATATGGTTCATGATTAGTCTTTGCTCTCTCCTCTTTTGTGACCTCATTGTCTTATCCAAAATCAAAGAGAGACATGTGAACGATTCAAGTTATACATGAAATTGGTCGTGGGTATATATACACATTGGCAGATTCATAAACATATCAGTGTATTTGATCCTATGTCCATCCGTCCCCAATAGCGTTTTAAATGGAGCGAGGTCGATTTGAAGCATTGTGCTCAAGTCAGGAGAGATGTAAGCCTTGAGAGATCGAGGCGTAAGCCTCCATTTGGAAAAAATGTCATGAAAATATTATAAAAAAAGCTTTACAAAGACTATCATCACAAAAATATACATAATCAACGTTACTAATAAAACAAATAATACAGCATCACCATGTTATGATAAAGAGGGGGAAAACTTTGACAACGCTAAATTAGGTCAAAAGCATTTCCAACAATATTTTTCGGTCATATCCACTAATCAATTATATTCACAAGAAAGCTAAAGCGTATTTTTAGCTATGGGGTAATCTTGGGCACCAAGTAATCCTAAAAAGGAAAAAGATGAAGTAGATGTGATTGAATATCTACTTAACTATAATATTCCTAAATTAAAAAATTAAAAAAAATTAAATCTCTCATAATTGTTAGCCCTAAAAGGCCCCCACTCACCTTTGAAAAAGCTAAACGTCAGTTTGAGCCATTGATTAAAAGTGCACGTGCAAAACAAATGTATTTGGGATTTTCAATGATATATGTTAAATAGAATAATATACATGTATATATGTGTATGTGTGTATGTGTAAGTTAAATAGGTTTTAGTTGGTTTTAAAATATGTTCAAGATATTAATGCGTTAAATACGCAAAAAAAGAAGAGCGATAGGAACTTGGTTATACACAACACAAACTTGATGTACTTGATCTATACACTACTAATGGCGTACCTTGACACGCCCCATTGCCAATGTACGTATGACACATTATTCGCCTCGATGCGCCTCATGCCTTTTTGCTGAGGCGCGAAAAAAAATAGTAGTTTTTCCATCACGAACTATGTTTTTTTGTTATTTTAATATATGTCGACAATTGGTATATATACACGTTGAAGATAGTGCAACAGTTAATCATATTTATTTTGTTACACACACATGCATATATATTATATATATATATATATATATATATATATATATATATATATATATATATATATATATATATATATATTTTGATTATATATAAATACTAATCAATTAATTATGTGTTTTTTTTTTCTTTCAAATTCACTGTTTCTTAAAGGTTAAAAATCTTTTCATTTATTTAAAATTACACTTTAACTTAAAAAAACTATTGTTTTACTCTACTAAATCTTATTCTTTTTCCCTTTTAAAAAAAAAAATTGCTCTTAACTTGTACTATTTACTATTTTAACTTAAAAGAAATTTAAAAAAAATAACTAATATGTCATATTATAAAATAACCAATATGTGAACTTAAATAAATTATTTTGTCAATTTGATTTTGCATTGATTAATTTATTGTCATATTATAAAATAACCAATATGTGAATGAAATCCAAAAAAAAAAATGTCAATTTGATTTTGCATTGATTAGTTTATTGTCATATTATAAAATTAATAATGTGTAAATAAAAAAATAATTTTGCATTAATTAATTTATTGTTATATTGTAAAATAACCATATGTTAAAATTGATTTTACCAAATTATTTAAGAAAGAAAAAGTCATCTCGGGGGAACAAAAAAATGATTAACTATGTATGAAAGTCCTCAAAGATGTTATTTTTTGCATCTTTATTTTATAATTCTTTGTTACTTTATTTTTTATGCTTTTATTAGTATTTTTAAATATTGTTTTGCTTTTTCTGGGAGGGGTGAGACTTACGCCTCAATACGCCTCGGCGCTTACGCCTCCCCTCGCTGGAGCCAAAATGCCTCGCACCGTTTTAAACATTGACGTGTATACATATCTATGTGCATGTCGTATTGAGGTTTTAATAAAAAACCCTGTTTCTATTAAGAAGATGACGAGTGATTTAAACCCAAGTGCTAACTCACAGGAATGTGAAACTAATCTGGGTTGAGCCAAATCTTAATAAAAAGTTAAATATCTTTTTGTCCTTTAAAATAGTCAAAGACTCGATTGATGATTCTAGCAAAATGCAGGCCACAGAGGGGGGGAAAATTGGTGTCAAGTTATTTTTGAAATAAGTTTTGGGGTTTAAAGTAAAATATTCCAAAGTTTAAATGTAAAAGTAACCTCATATCTACTTGCAAACAGCGTATTTAGGCAGATTGTTTGTGGATTGGGTGGGAAAGTCGTGCGGGTTGGATACTAAATTTGGGCGGGTTTGGGCCGGGTCTACCCAGTAACTAGGAGTTAGTCGGTTTAACATCACGTGTGTCAATGACCCTAAGAAAATAGAATAACAACTCTAGCTCAAAATCTGACAATAGTATTGAATGCATCACCCCATTGGGGAATGCCTACATTTTTAGTCCATTGAAGGTACTAATATTTGTGGGGTAATGACTGATATCACCCGTGTGTGGTATCCCTCCCTCGTGACAATACTAATTGTATATTTTAGATCCTACTAGACTAACAATAATATCTAAACACTACAAATAGGACGGGACATGTACGATTAAAGCCGAAAGATACAAGAATTTCCCCATATTTATTTACATCCCCCCCTCCCCCCCAAAAGAGAGTTCACCCACGAAATTAAAGTGGGTCCCATCCGTCTAGGTACACCGCAATGGTGAGCAGCGTCTCATGCGTAACATGTGGGTCTACCAACATCTCCTCATACTCATGCTCGCAGCTCTGTGCCCAAAGCCTGTGCATTTGAACGTTCAGTGGGCTGGGTAACTGGCTGTGATGGCTGCACGGTTGGCGTAGATAGTCCACTTTAATGGCATACTCAATGGCTCTTTGGAGTGTGGAAACTCACAGACTTGGTTCATGGGTCGAGGGCCCTGTTACTCTCGTGACTGGATGAATCGTTACTGTTGAGCTGCTGGTGGTCCATGTGGTGGACTAGGAGTCCCGAGGAACTTGGGGTAGCTTGATCGGGGGCAACCTGTTACCAAAACTTCTTAAGGTCCTGAAGTCGGGACAACCTAGTCGAGATGAGGGGGTTAATTGTGCCTTGGCGAAGGCCCTTTGTGAGTGGGTTGAGGTGGTTGTTCTGGCGCCTTGTCCATTTGTTTCCCTCAATACAGGGGCGAAAATGGGACCTTTAATCTCTGCTGGTGATCACGAGCCTAGGGTGTGCTGGATCTGGCCCAGATGAAGGTGTGATTGGAGTTTGCGAACAACCAGGAGGGTTGTACAAGGCCCCACTGTTGTGATAAGAGTCTTGGAAGGTGGTGATAGGTCTAGGTGAAGGCCTCTCCATCGGCCAAATAAGGGTTTCTAGAGGCGCCTCAAGTTGGGCGGTTCGTTGTTCAATACGGAACTGAGATCCTTAAGGCCATTGGTAGTGCATCGATTGAGCGTACACACAATGACACAATTGACACAATGACAAGTGTGGCAAACACATTGCCATAACACCTAAGAAGCATGGATACAAGTGTTGTGTCTGACACACCGACTCGACAAATCATAAAAAATTTGGACATGGGGACACGTTAATAAATAATAATATTTATATCAATTTATTAAGAGAACACAAGAACACGAAAAGAAAAGAAAAAAGAAAATATTAGTTATTATTAAAAAAATGAATTAATATTTTAAAGCAAAGCCTGAAAATAAAGGTTTTTTAATATAATAATTTTTCTCGAGAACCATTTTAGGACCATTAAAATGTATCATTAGAGCATATTTCTTAATGGAAGGTGCGAAAAACGATACCATGAATTTAGCTTCAAATGTATATACTTGTGGCATTATATATGAACAAGTGCCAACAAATGTCCTGCACGCAAAAACAAATGTCGGACCCGGTATTTTATATTTAAATTTTGGACGCATGAAAAGAAGTGTGACACGTCGCCTTCTTTAAAGTGTTCGTGCTTCCTAGTATCACAGTAATCCAAAAAATACTGCTTTATTAAAAAAATATGCTCGGTGAATATTTATCCATTTCTAAGTATAAAATATAAATTATTGTGTCTAAATCAAACACAAAAGTGTAAGTCTTTCACAAATTGTTAAATGTAGAACTCTATTAAAAGAAACTCGAGTTTATTTTTTTTACTCTAATTTGTCCATAATTGACCGATTTTAAGTTTGGTAAATTTGAATAATTGACTTTGAGTTTGTTACATTTTCCGTAAAGGGCTTGTTAAACTTAAGAGCCATGTGCTTTGCACATGAGATCTTAAGAATAACTTTTTAAATAATAGAAAAAAATGCCGAAAAGTGAAAAGGAATGGATGAAATTAAAAAAAAAAAAAGAAGCAAAACCCTCGTCAGCCCTACCATTCTCTTCCCCACCATCCCCGCCTACCGGCCCTAACCCTCCCCCACCCTGCGACCTCCACCCCCACCCTGCCGCTTTTGCGTAACCCTCACCCCTTAACGAAGCTCTCAACCATGAGTTTATAAATATGTTGTGGATCCAAAACAAATCAAATAGGTGCACACGGGTGGTTTGGTGTAAATGATGTCCGTTTGTCGGGCCTACACACACACACTGCATGGGCACACATTTATAAATTTCAAGTACCTGGAAAACAATGTATGTATATTATTTAGTCAATTTAACAGTAGTTATTATTAATAAATTTATTTTGTATATATAAACTTAGAAACATAAATTTATTATGCATAGAGATTCGGTAGATCATTTGCTAGTTTATACATGGACTTTTATCTTATCTGTTTGGGTGCAGGAAATACAAGATTATGAACGTTTATCAAAAAAAAATTGAGAGTAAACACTATGACTTATTTGTGGGGACTATTGGCGGATTCCACCAGATCCATATTTTTCTTTTCAGCTTTATACAGGGGATGACAAGCAAACCTACAACAATCAAAGAAGCACAAGACTTGGGGTTCATTTTTCTTATCACAATTGGTGTTAATCTAATGCAGACACTGTTTTTTATTAAATTCATATATAATTAGCCAAAATCTAATTTTCATATATTATTATATTTTACATGCATACAATGTAGGAACTTAAGCTGACATTCCGCAAGTGTGCTCATTGCTTTTAACTTAACTACTAATTTTTGTGACAAATGTAACCAGAACTACAGTATCCATTAATCTTAGACTAGTTTTAATACACAATCAATTTAAGATGATTATTTATTGCAACTCATTGCGGGGTTGACCCTTATTTTTTTGAGATAGCTATCTAGTCAATAAGTCTAACTGCTTGACTGTTCATCCATGGAAAATCATATTTGTACATAGGATTTGTACATATCTGTATTCATCCGTGTCAAGACTACTTCGAATTTGGATTCTAATACTTTTTGTATTTGTGCATTTGCTTGACATGATGCAAGAGATTTCTAATGGGAGTGGGTTGTATTTTACAAAAAGTCAATGTCTAAATGTTGAACTTTTGTAACATAGAAGTATGTAAGATGTTCTCGAACCCAGCAATTTAATAGTCATTGACACAAAAATGTAGAGCTTTATTTGCTCATGCTTCTCAGTTTGCCAGATGTTTTAAAAACTAAATTAGCTATTTTGGAAATGACTTCATCTTTAAATCTATTTAAAAATTACTTCATCTATGATGAGTAGGTAAATTTGATATTATAATTTAATATAAAATCAATACTCTTCAAGTATTTAGGCCTATTTTTTAAAATTTATTTGTACTCACTTTCATATATTTATTTTTTTAGTTGTTAGTCCTATTATAACCACTATAGGACGTGTCATTCTTTGTGAAAAGAAAGAGGGACGGTTACAAAGTATTTATTGACGTTTTTGGATGGTTATGGAACTTGCTACAATTTTAAAAATACATGGGATGAGAACCTAACAAATCTCAGGATATGGGACTAAAGTTATACCTAAATGGTACTACACCCAATCAAAACAGAAAAATATATTTTTAAGATGATGGAAGTTTGACCAAGCCACAAAATAAACAAGATGGACATATGAGAACATTACAATATTTGAGAAATGGAGTTGCAATGATGTGATTATACAAGAACTATGTTCACTCTCAATCCAAACTTCAAATGCATCCAAATTTCACCCTGAAATCAAGTTTAAAAACTCCAAAGCTCACTTTTTGTCAATAAAATTCTAATGTGAAACCCCTCTAATCATTCTATTTATAGCCCCAAGTGTTATCTGTAAAAACCTCTAAAATACCCCAACGAAACACACTTTTTCAAATTTGGCATGTTCGTTGCATACATCACGACCTCTTCGCTATGGTGTAATACCCAGTATTTTTGGATTGGGATTTAATTCTTTAAAATGATTTATGAAGTGGGACTTGAATCATAAAAGATTTAAATTTAAATGAATGTGGTTTTTGGCTAATTAAATGAATGACCTGAGCATTTAATTAATTATTTGATAATTTGGGATTTTGGTAAAAATAATGGGGTATTTGAGTCTTTTTGTAATCCAAACTAAGGCATTTAAAAAATTAATTTTGTGTGGGATTAGAAGTTCATTTAAAATTTGAAATTAGAGGGACTCCTAATAGAAAAATAATTACAAATCCTAATTAAACTAGGATAAACAAGAAAAGAAAAGAGAGAGGGAGGAGCCACATTTAGCAACCCACGATTGCAGGAAAAATAGTTGCTATCGTGGCCCTAGACTCGCAATAGCGAGGGCAGTAAGCCACTATAGGGACAGGGGCATGAGAGAGAGAGAGAGAGAGTTAAGAGGGACTATTGAAGAGGGTTTGGTTTTCTTTTTAAAAAGAACGCTAGTCTTAACTCTTTTATTTGTTTTACAACCCCTCTGCCCAAAACACAAAAGCTACAGACCCTCTATTCTTTTAACTCCTAAACACCATTAAACAACTTTCAACCTTTTATTGGTGGCATTACACTTAGATTTTGAAAAAGGCCAAAGAAGATAAACTGTAAAGTTTATGAAGAGGAACGGACTTGAGTTAATTAGAATTTTTAGAACACTTTTATAAGGCAAAAATATTTGTATTTTTTCCTTACGTATTATTTGATTTAAATATTGCTTAATTAAAAATATATTTTTTCCTTACTTGTTATTTTTAATTAAAAATATATTTTTTTGTAAATTGTGAATTTGGATTTAATACTTGAAAGCTCACACGTTTATAATATTGGGTTTAGTTATTATTGGGATTGAATCGAATCACATGCTAAAAATTATATGAATCTCAAAATTATGTTAAGGTTTATGAAATCATATAAATGAGGAATATGATGTAGAACATTAAATTTTTTTTGTAGAACTTTATATCATATGATGTAATTGGGTCATTTCACATGAAATTGAACTTGTATACATATGGAATAAAAGAATATGACGTGGGCCTATAGAATGTAAAAATTGACATAAACTAAAAATAACGATATCTTAGGGATTATTAGGTTACATACTTTATTTGTACTTTTGACTTTTAGTTGATGCTTTACATAGAAAGCAATCATTTTCAAGGTTGAGGATTTCTAGGTATGGAGCTAGAGGGTGCCACTTTTATGATTGGTTATTTCTAGGTATGGAACTGGGAAATACGTGTTTACTTTGATTTTATCCTTAGTGCGAGACTAGAGAATGGTTATGGATTAAGGTATTTTCCTAAATAAAGGACTAGGAGATACGTATGATTTTTGTGATCTCTAGGAGTGAATTTGGTTGTGATGCTTGGGTAATTTTGGGGGCAAGTAATAAATAATGAAAATATAATTAATACCTTAGGTAATAATGGGTATTAGAGATGAATGGGTTTTGGCATCATTGTATGTGCATTGATTGGCTATATTGCATGTCTGGAATTTACACTAGCTTGGTTATTTGGACGAATTTATGAGGACATTAAGGCATGTACATGGTCTAGTGTTAACTGGCCATCATAAAATGTGCAACACCTAAACAAATTGGTTATATGAATAGTTTTATGTATACATCCTTATATATGCGATCTCTAGTGTTGTCTGGCTACAAAAAGGTCTTAGACAAATCTGATTATAGTAATGGTTATTATGTTGAGATACATCATGGTATGTGCAGGTGACAATATGGGTCGTCGGGCAATAGTGATGTATGGATTTTGATGAGATAAAATGTGTGGCACACCGTGGTATGCGCAAATACGCATAGAAGACTATAATGGTGTTGCTTTTGATATTAATTAATATGAAGAGAAGATAATGATAAGTTGAAAGAAACAAAAATGGGAAAGTTTGATAGTTTAGTTAATTTACTTTAATCGTATGTTATTGAATTGCTCATCATTAATTAAAAGTTTCTATTGTGATATTTATACCATCTAATGCTCATGACGGCATTCTTGTAACCCTAATTGAGAATAGTAGTTGATATTCTTACACTAGTCTTAACCCATTATTGTCAACTAACATTTTAGGTTAGGTTACTGTTAGTTACATAGTTTGGAGATTAACAAGACGTGCAATTTGAAATTTATTTTATTGCTATAATTTAGTTTCCATTCCGGTTGTTTGTTTTATGAGATAGTTTTATTTGGATTTAGCGGGTCCTTAGAAACCACAATTGGATTATGGCTTTATTTTGAGGATACTATGTTAATGACATTATATCATTTGTGTTTTATATTATTAGAGTTTTAGCATGGTGACGAGTCTTATTGTGGTGGGCTGCTTATTTATTATGGTTTATCTCAAATTATATCTCGTGATTTTTTTTATGTCTCATATTCCTGTCGCATGATAAGAATGATATTATAATTGTGATGACATGCATACCTCGGTATCGGGGCCTAATCACCCTCAATAGCAAAATATGTGGGTTATTACATACAGAGGGACCAAACCTACGCTATCCGCTAGCCTAAAAATATCATAACCCCAACATTTTCACTTTAGTGAAGGACCCTTTCGTTGCAAAAAAGCATCTTCAATCTTCACAAATCTCCATGTTGACAAAAAAATTACTAATACTCCACCATATTTGAGACTTCCCGCATTCTAATCCATAAATGATAAAGCACTTATCATCATAGTAGTAGTTACCCATATCATGAATTAAACACTGTTGTAACTCTCCTTGATTCATCAACGACCAATGCATGTCTGCACCGCCCCAAGTTAAAATCACCTGTTAACCTAGAGGGGGATGCCGAACCATCCCCCCTCTTATTAGGACTTTTCCTCCAACATTATCTTCTACTGAGATACATGTAATCGGAGCATCTGTTCCATCCACAATTAATACATGCCTCGAGCACTCGATAACTTGTGCACGTCGCTTCACCATTACTCTCGAAGTCAATTTCTGATGATACAAACCTCCCATCTCTTCTCCATTTTCTAGGACCATGAAACCATGTGTGACACTCAAGATTCCACACACTTTATGTAACCCCACTCCTTGCACTTGTAATATTATTGACCTTTTTCACCTCCCATTAATCTAGACCTAATATTGTAACTAGATCCCCATTTGGTATTCCTTCCCTGATTCCCACCATGAGCATACAAAGACGACTTCGAACTCTTATCCTTCAAACAATTTCTTTTCTCATTGGATAATTGAGATGACTCCACCTCTTCCATTTTCACCTTATCTTTACAATAGAAAATAGTGGCGACTATGTTCTCATACGAATTCGGAAGAGAAGAAATAAGCAACAAGGCCCTATATTCGTCCTCTATATTCACATCAAACTTCTATTTGATCCACAATCCTATGAAATACAATTATGTGATCCATGATGTCCTTTCCCTCCTCCATCTTCAAATGATAAAGTTCCCGCTTGAGATTGAGCTTTGTTGTGAGACTCTTCGTTAAATAAAGATTCTTTATATTTTCTCGTAACTTTAATGATGTGTCCTCATCATTAACATTGTTGATAATATTATCAGTGGTATTGTACTCAAAATCCTTAACTCTGTATTATCCTAACCATCATCCGCCGTCTTTTCCAGCTTCCCACTCATCCCTTTCAACTCTCTTACTAATCCTTGTTGGATAAGAAAATCCTTCACTCTACATTACCATGGGGTGGATCTACCACTTCTCTTGAAATGATCCACCTTACAAAAAACTATTTTTGGGAACATGTTTAATTTAAGTAACGAACCCAAGACTTCCAAACACAAGTGGTTTGACAACAAAGCCTCACATATGAATTTTGTCAAATACTTTATGTGAACAAAAACTCTGATACCAATTGTTGTGCCTCAATAATAACACCCAACCAAAATAAGGAAGTATATTTGCAAGATGGTCGAAATATAAATAAGCCACAAAATAAACAAGGTGAACACAAGATTTGACATAGTTCGACAATATTATATTGCTTACAACTACAAAGAAGAGATAAAGATAGACAAATGTATTGACAGAGATAGAGAGATAGAAAAAGTTATGCTCAATCTCATCCCAGATCCTAAATAAATCCAAATATCACCTTGGAATCAAGTTTATAAACTCAAAATCGTACATTATTTATATGCATCCCTTTTGATGAACATCTCTCTCAATGTCAATAAAATCCTAATGAGAAACCCCTATCATCATTCTATTTATACCCCTAAGTATTACGTGTGAAAACCTCTCTAATATGCCCCACAAATGCAGTTTTTTCACATTTGGCAACCCTTTCATTACGTACGTCATATCCTCTTCCCTAAAGCAAGACCAAACCTAAGTTGTCCCCTAAATTTTAATCCACTAATATAACAATATTCTTTCTAAGACCGTGACATTGTTCACTGCACTTAAGGACCCCTTCACTTCAACGAAACATCTTTCCCTAGGATATGATCCAATCTTCACGAATTTCCATATTGGTGAGATATTACTGATATTCAACCAAATATGAGACTTCCTACTTTTTAAAACCACAAACTATCAACCATTCCCCTTCATGCAACTAGTTAAACACAACTTGAATCAAACACGACATTCATCAATGAATAATGCATGCACTACCCTGAGTCAAAATTGTTTGTTTTCCCTGGAGGGGAACCCCGAACTATCCCATCCCCTATTAGGAAATTTCTTCCACCATTGTATGTTATCGATAAACTTTCAACTTTTGCCTCCATTCTATCACAAACGAGACATGCCTCGAATGCTTGATAACTTGTCCATGTTATTTCCTCATTACCCCTGCAGTATGTTTCAGGCGATACAAATTTACTCGCCCTTTTCCAATTCTTACAAACATGCAACTGTTGGGATTGACTTTATAAAAAAAATTGACGCCCCTTTATCTTTAATTGACCACGTTCCAAAAAAGAAAATAAAATGACTAGATTTAAAGCACAGATCTAGGGGTCAAATCACAATACCCTTGAGGATCTTGTATGTGATCCAACACGATGAAAATAAGTTAATGAAGATGATGATCTTTGTTTCCTTCTAAGGTCTCCAAAAACCTTGTTGTAATCCAGTGAAAGCATCAAATCTTCTAGCATATGATCCACTAAAGCAGACTTTCTGTTACCCTATGATGGAGATTTTACCTATGTGTGCCCCACCTCCCATATCATTTGAAAATATTTCAGAGGAAATTTCTTAGAACCCATTTTGTATTATCTCCTATTTTTTCCAAACCACCCATCACTCATTAAAACATTGTCTAAAAAATTAGTGATGATTCCTTTACTCCGTTAAAAACAAACCTATTCTTGCATAAACGAAATTCTTATTTTTTGAGGGGCATGAAATCTAGTGGGTGTCTGCCATAAATTTCCTAAGTTCAACATGTTGTGTTGGTGGAGCCCCAATTTTTTTTACTTTTACTATATCTTAAATTGATGTTGAATGATTAATTGTACACAATCATTTTTTTTGGAAAACTTGATTCTAGCATGTTTTACAGAATCAATGGAATTGTTCTATTTCGGGGATAGCTCTGAAAATGTAGTACGAATGCTCTGACACCTCTTAGAGAGAGTGAAAGGCACTAATACTATAATGAGTATGCAAAAACAAATATGGTCAACAAAAATTCCAATTTGAGAGTGCGCAATTGACTAATGGTGTTATCTTATTAAATTTAGATGACAATTCACACCAAATTTTAATCTTTTAGCCCTACAACGTGCAACTATGTGATTCAAAACGTAAATCAAACAAAGCATTCAACAAAGACAAAGTTTTAGGAAAAATACTTTTCGAGTAAAACCTTTATTCAAAACTTTAAAAATATTACGAGACAGTTGACTTGCAGACTACCTGATAACCATCACAAGTGTAACAAGCTAATCTTCGTAAATCTCTAAAGAATAACTATGATCCTTATAAGAATCACATGACTGCAACCATCCATCTTCAACCTCAACTTTGTCTTCCGCAATGAGTCCCCTCAGGTATCACAAGTCAGCCATGGAGATGCCTAGTCCAGAAAGGTGTATGCAAGATACTAAACTCTCTAGGGTTTAAATAAATTCATAAGAACAATATTCAAGGATGTTTGTTGTGAATTAAAAGTGTTTTGGAATGCTAAAACATAAAGAACTTTTGTAAATGATGTGCAGTTTCGAATATGTCAAAAGCCTTAGAAAGACTAAACACAAAACATGTATTTATAGGACGTTCATAAATTTCGAGGCGATGGCATCGTTCGAACGATATTACAGTGTCGTTCTAACGAGATGATGATCTCATTCGAACGAGACAAGTCTAGTTTCTAACGACCCATAAAAATATAGACAGTAAGCCCTCGATCAAAGCTCATTTGAAAAACATTTTAAACGATAACGAAGTGACCATATCGTTTGAACAAGATGTCCATCTCGTTTGAATGAGATTTAAAAATAAAATATTCTTCTTTTCAAAAATAAAAAGCCCAGTTCATTTTTTGAAAGAATAAATATCCCAAAAATAAATTATGTAAATTAATTTAAACTCTAAATTGTTTTATACCTTTATGGGATGTCGAGAAGTCTTAAAACTTGGAGATACTCAAGTTCGGTTCGTCATGACAGTGCGTGACGATTTGTAAGGGGATACATCAAACTAGTCTAAAACTGTGCTATGAACAATATTGAAAAAATTATTCTTACAAATCTCCACCTTTGTCTATTCCGGTATAGACAAAGAAGTATAAACATAGGCATGGGATACGATGCGTTACATAGAAGATAAGATATCATCACAAAAAGATATAAATCAAGCATGTGTAATGATCATCTCAAAGGGAAACACAACCACGTACTTTTGAATTTTTTTTATTTTTTTCCAAAAAAATAAATTCACATATACAACATACAATACCACATATAATATATGAAAAATATGTCAACGAAAATTCGACACATATATATAGATATTAATGACCACAAAATATAACACAAAACCCATAAGCTTTACAGACTAGCATAGTATCGATGTGTATAAACGTTTGGGATGGCATGAATGGGTGTGAACTAAAGACAAAATAATTATAATCCAAACACTCAAATATGTTCAAGAGGTTCTAATTGAGCTCAAAAATTTATCAAACCAAGCTTTAGTCTCAAGGGACAAATAAAGATGAGCTTAATGACCAGAACAAGCACAATGCACACAAGTCTAGAATATTGATGATTCTACAAATCGATAGCATTGTGACAAAATAAGCATACTAAGTTCATTATGAAAACCCATTAATCTTAAACTAAACTCTCTCAAAAGATTAACATAATCATATTTTCTATTCTTTTCTTTTCTTTTCTTTTCTTTTGAAGTGATTTATTTTGAATGATCAATCAAACTAAACTATGTGGGCCCTTTTTGGCATATTTTGCTTTTTTTATTGCCTTAATATTTTCTTAGGCTCTTTGCCTTAATTTTTTCTTGGGCACTTTTCAAATGGTGTCTTTCTCGGAAAAGTCAACCCGTCTTTCACAGCCCTTTCCTGTGTACACTCATATATTTTCAATACTAAACAAAATATCTCACGGGAAATAGTTCTTACATCAACAAATCCCCTATAGTCACATAAACATGTAGATGACAAAATTGATGGGATAACATCTCACCAAGCTCAATTATACGTAGTGAAGTAAACGTTCAAAAAGCTCGTGCATGTGTGTGCGGAGGCATATACAAAGTCGAATCCATAAAGAAAATCAAGTTCGAAACAACTCCTTAAACATGGTTAAGATCAATCTGAGTATCTAAAGTCATAACCAAATGTCCTAGCCACATGGGAAAGTATGGAGTGAATTGGATTCAAACACATCAATATGCCATACCAAATGTGTAAAATCAAAATACACAAAAATCGAAAATCATTTTGTATTTTTCAAATATGAATCAATAAAAGAAAAATATAATACAAAAGAAACGCACGTCATAACACTAGAAAATATATATCATGAAGCACAACTATAGTATGACAAATGCGATCATCCATAAGATATAACATGTGAAGTATCATGTACAAGCATGTGAGAATCAACAAGTCTAACATCTAGATCCTCCAAAACAAATTTCCTAACCCAAATAGGTGTATACTTAATGCATTGAGTTTCGGGAACCGAGGGAATACTAGACTTGAACTTCTTGGGACCTCTTCTAAGATCATAACAAAACGCCCTAAGGTTACCTTTCCTACCACAATGTGAACATGTGTAAACTCAATGAATGTTACCTATGGGTTGACCTTTTCTATCGTCCTTGGATGCGGTTGACCCTCTAAAGTAAACATTGGTTGTGGCTTTAACACTCGAAGCATTAGAAACATGTGAGCCATTACCATCACTATGAAAACAACTCAAGTATTTAAATTTTTTCTTTTAACTTCAAAATTTTAGACTCAAGTAGAGAATTTGACTATTCCAATTTTGGGACCCTTCTTAATATGTCCAATCATTCCTATAAGGTTATATCGCTCCCCCTCAATATGATAAAACTTATCCCTAAGAGTCTTCCCTCTTGCCTTAAAATCGTTAACCAAAACACTATCATCAATGGCACAAACATTAACCCTATAATTTTTAAAGTCCTCTAATTCTTTTTTTAAAAATCGGACTCTATCATCACTCTCTTTATTAAACAATTCTAATTTTTTAAAATCACGATTCATGTCCACAAGTTTATCACGAAAGAAATCTATTTGATTTTGAACAGTTTGCAAAAGATTCATAGAAGGTTTAAAATGAAAAATTTCCTTTTCAAGAATTTAAATTCTTTTAGCAAGCTTCAAACTCAAACGATTTAAGTTGTCAAAACTATGAGAATCCATCGAGAGAAAAAATAAAACACCCAAAAAGAACACAATGATCTAAAACAATAACTTAGTGCAACCTGCTTTGATACCAATTTGAGAGTGCGCATGCACTCTTAATGCATGATTTATTTTGTCAGTTTTATCACCTAGATGCATGTTTATATTAATAAAATAAAATTTGGACTCGTGTGAGTTGGACACTTATTTATAAAAAATTATCCATTAAGATCACAGGCGCACTCTCAAGCTTCGTTTGGGGTAACATCTTTCTTTCCCCCTTATCAGAACGCGTTCTAAATTTCATTGAGGACAATGCAATGTTTTAGTTAGATGTGTGGGATATACTTTCCATTTATTTTTAAGCTTCACTGATTCGATTCAACTTATTATAAAACATGTTTTTGTTGTAAAAGTTGAAAATTTTCAAAAATATTTTATTTCCTTTTCCCCTTTTTAGGCCCTTTTCATTTTTTTTAATCTTGTTGTAGTGATTCTACCCCGTTATGCGAACGACAATGCATGTTTAGATATTTTTCTTGATCATTAGTCTTGAGTTGTCAAACTATCTTTCTTATGAAAACTTCATGTTTGAAGAAATCTTGATTATTCAAGTACATTATACAAATACTTTCATATGTTTCACTTAAAGAAAATATAATTAGGTAAGCATGCAACATAATGAAAACTATTGACCATCGGAGATTTTGAGACTATTCTTCCTTTCGAGTATACATACACAAACTCTTATCTCATCTAAAAAATGTATTCGTGTCGTTCATAATCTCATTATTATTGTTATGATTGTTCATTTTTGAATATCATTGTAAAAATCAAACTTTAGGATTTTGTTAATATTGTTGCGATCAAAGAATTATGTGATCTCTTAAAAATGATCACATGTCCTCCTTCAAATTTAAACCATATTGACGTTGACCTAATTTTCCTACTTATCCCTTTATTTCATCACCCAAATCTCATAATCAATCCCACATTGGAAATTATACCCTATATACACCTTACTTACCTTTGTTTGGAAACATGCTTTGGAAAAATTGATAGTTTGTTGTTTAGTGCCATTTGAGTACATGCATTGGCTTAGCTTTTTATATTGCAAAGAAAATCATGTTCATTGGGTAAATATGGTTCAAAAGTCAAAGTGATTGAAACGTGCTGCTAGGTTTTATTTCACCTCTTATTAAAATATTTTGATGATGTTCAATTTGCACTGGATCATGGGAAACTATCATGAGGACAATCTAATGTTAGTGAGTATCATCTCTGAAAATTCCCACGAGACAAAACTCGTCGACTAGGGTAAACTAGTGGTTTAACGACTTGTTGCATAGTATAAATGCAACCGTGTTTTCCCACGAAAGTGGCTTTTATTTAGTTATTTAAAATAAGATTGGGGTCTTTTCTAGTAACATTTCGACATCATTACTAAGTACTAGAAATATGTTAGTTAGGGGGTGTGATTAGTCACACAAATTATATTTATACATTTATCTAATTTTCAGTACATTTTGGCATTTACAAAACCCTAAATCCACGTATTTATTCTCTTTTATAATATAAACTATATTGTCATCGTTAATTGTTTGTATAAGCTTTATTTTGAGATTTTATAGGTATTGTGATGCTAAATAAATATCGAAAGCATTCTGAACAAGATGTAATACCCCGTATTTTTATGGTTTTTAAATTTGGGGATTTATTAGATTTAAATGTAACAACCCTCGATTCTGGGAGGCTCATTTTATATTAATTTTACCGCATGAGGTAATTATATAAAATGTGGGGATTGGAGTAAATATTAATTGAATGAATTGAAAGTTAATATTTACTGGACTGATGCATATTTACAGTATGTGGAAGTAAATATCATCAAGTTGCATGTTTATAGTGTCATGTTTATAAATGGCACGATAGTTTAAATGAAATTAGAACTCGAAATAATTTAGAAAATTTCTGGATGCTAGTTTAGAGGGTGTAGTTAGTCTCGAGATGTCCGAGACAGTCAAAATAAGTGTCATATTGTATTTTTGGGTTTCAGGAACTTTTACCTGGTTCTAGCTTAAACGCGTATTTGGGAGTCATTTTAATGTGGTGTTAACTACTTAAGTTGGGAGTTTTAACTTAAGCCACGATTTTAGCTTTCCCAAACCCCTTATTTTTCCCATTTTATGTCTTGAACATAGAGAGAAAGAGAGATAAATGGAGAAAAAGAAGAGAAGAGAGAAAATGAAGATTGAAGACGGATTGATGCTTCTTCTACAAATAAATCAGAAATATCAACCCTAAGGCAAGTATTCTACTTGCAAATATGTGATTTAAGATGTATAAATTGTATGATAGTTGTGTATTTTCATTTATGGATTAAATGTGGAATTTGTGGGATTTAAACCCTAATCTTGATTTATGTTAAAGAAATTGTGGGTCTTGATGGTTATAAATCATGTAGGAAAATCTTTGGGTAGATAAAGATTGTTGGTTGAGTTTAAGATGCACAAGGTTTGAGATTTGGGAGAATGTAAATCATCATTTGGGTGTAGTTTTTGAAAATGAAAGAACCCTAGGTCTGCTATGACCGGTCGACCGCGGTCCCCTGACCGGTCGACCGGGCCTTCGGGGGCAGGCTTATTGCTTTCCCACAAAGGCATAAAATTTTGCGTGGTCGACCGCGGTCCCTTGACCGGTCAACCGATTATACCATTTTGAGCTTTCTGCTTTCCTTCGTAGGCAAAACCTTGAGACGCGGTTGATCGCGGTCTCGGGACCGGTCGACCGCTCCCCTATTTTTCACCCTTAAATTCTTATTTTGTTTCCTAGGATTATTCTCTTAAATAGGGATTATGAACCTTCTTGAATGAAGTAAATTTAGAGTTTTAGAGTCCAAGGCGTGAGGGGTAACCATTTTAGATTAGAAATGCGCTATGTGGGGACTTTTTCGGGGATATGCCAATTGAAGTTAGGGCATTCTTTTCTTCTAGTTGATTATTATGAAACTAGGAGTTGTAGTGTTATATTTGGGGGAATTTAGAAGCTCATCGGAGCTATGTTAGTCTTGATGGTTTACAATAATACCACAAATGAATCTTGGGAGAATAAATTGTAAGTTATTTATTCATCGAGGTTGCAACGATAAGGTGTATAAAGTATGGCTCCGGGTATATTATAAGGTATTTACAATAAAGTAAATGGAAATGGTTTCGGATAAAATGAAACATATACATGGAAATGGTATTGATTTTAGTAAATGATAATTTACTTAATCATGAACTCGGTAAATGATAATTTACTTGATTCTTGAAAATGGTAAATAAAGTGGTTGAAACACACCTCTCTAAATGACATCATAAGGGAAGTTCGCGGGCTTGGTTATGCCCCCTGACTAGTGAATGCAGGGTGGATATAGTCCATAGGCCATATGAACGGTATGTTATGTTTTTTGTGCTGGTGAGGAGATTCCGGGTGTGGTCTTGACTCTCCCGCAGGCATATGGCCGCTTCCCAACGTATTTCGTTGTAGGTGCCCAGGTTGTCTTCTATAGATAGGCCCTGGAAGATGATGGTCATTTAGGGGCGCGCCCAGTGGGGAAACTCAGAGGGGCAGTCTTAGAATCGTTATATGTATATAAATATAACTATTCATCATCAAGTGGGACTTGATGGATTATATGCCATAAAGAGCATGAAGAAGTGCCACAAAGAGCACAGTACAATGCCACAAAGAGCATTTAATGTTGATGATATTCCTGCTAAGGAATGGTTATGCCAGGATGGGCATGTAATTGAAATAAAAGCCATAAAGAGCTTAAAATTTTAATTATATCTTCCTGATAAGGAATGAAATGCTAGTAAAGAGCATAAATGTCGCAATTATGAGTTCCTGACAAGGAACATAATAATGAAATGGAAGTTTTAAATTTATGTTACCTATGTTTTTCTTTTCCGTCTTAGTTATGTTTTAGAACTGTGTAGATAGATTTTATTCTTTCTAGCATGATCTTATTCATAACTGTCATACTCTTTATTCATTTGGTAATCATATAGAACCGGGCCCTGACCCGTTTACTTTTCTTGTTGCATATGCATCTTGTCTCCGCTCAGGTACTCCGTCGCAAGGATGCCTGATTTGAATTCCTATTTCGATGTCTTCGGCGAGCCGTGATGCATTGCGGGTATTACGGGATACAATTGGTATAAACGTTTTCATTTTTTGTATTCTAGTTAAGATCGGGTCTCTTTCACTCGGGCGAGGCCCAAGCTGTTGTAATTGATTAATGTAATGCAATATATAAATTTATTGAAATTGTTTAATGAGGTGGTATGAATCAGCGGACCGATAACATATTTGGTCCTCTTATTTGTTACCTGTTGTTATAATATATATATATATATATATATATATATATCCTAGTGGCTTCCCCTATCTTTTCAGAAAATGGGTTGTTTGTTTAACTTTATTTACTTTAAATTCAAAAATTTTGGCAACCCGTTTTCTGGAATAGCGGGTGGTTGTCCTGGATACTCTATATTTTTATTGAGATGCTGAGAATGATTCCATCTATGATTCCGTTATATTGGAGTATTGGGCTGGCCACCCCTTATTTTGGTGAGCGGGTTGTCACATTAAATTGAGATATTAATTTAATATTAATTCGAAAATCATTTAAATATTTACTAACGTGACGAGAGTTACTAATTATTGGAATTTTGTTGTAAATTACTTTATGGGTAAAGTAAGATGTGTAATTAAATTTAGTAAAATTATCATGAGTATATAATTTGATAATTTTGGAAATTTTATCGGGACGCGCCTGTGTCGTGTCGGGATTAAATTCGCATTATTAAAAGTGAATAAATTATAAGTCACCCGTATAGTTATTTTGAGTAGGTCAATGTGTCCGGAAGGGTCGATATTCTCAAAATAATGTGCCCGGGGCTTTAGTTTGGGTCTCGGGGCGTTTTTAGGCCTAATTAGCATCCCGGGAGGGCGTTTTAGACATTTTGTATTTTTGGGCATGGAAACCCACGAATTTTCTAAGGTTTTATCAAATGTTAGGGGTTGTCTTCGAGGGTTAGCATAACCAAAAACCAAGAACGTCCATTGGAGAGGAAGAGGAAAAGCTTTCCAAGGAGTTCTAGGCCAAGAACTCCACCATTTGCACCGCCATAACCGCCAAATTGTAGATCGCGCGACGAGGATCACAACCACACCAATTTCTTACACAAATCAGAAATAAAGATTTCCAGGCAAGTATCTATCTTGCTTTATTTTAGTTAATGCTTCAATTATATTAGTCTAAGGTTGATTAGAACTAGTTTTCGTGAAAGAAAGCATATATTGGAGACTAGAATTTACATGTTGTAGAGGTAAAAACCGTATTCTGGAAATCTAATTCACATGTTGAGGTTGAACCACGAATTTTCATTGAGTTAGGAGTAGAAAATCTGGGAAAAGAATGGGAAGAACTAAGTTAAAGAAAATATTAGGGTTCTTGATATTTATATTGATTTTGGCCCTTTTAATTTGTTATACTTGATGAAAACTCTCATGTTTTACATAGAATGTTATTTATTTGGATATATAACACTTTTAGTATCAATTGTTGGGAGTGAAAAATGATGATTTGGATGAGTTCGGAATAGGATTCCCGTAACTGATATTTCTGCAGTTTCGCCATAACTGCTTGATCGATCGATCGACCAAAGAGCATTGATCGATCGAGACCCTACCATCGATCGATCGACCCCTCGTGGAAAACTCGTATTTCCCTTTTAAATAGTTATTTCGATTTGAATGAGTAGTAATCTTTGGACATTATTGTTAAAATATTTTGGGACATAAAGAGGACCAATAGGACTTTATAAAAATGGAGCATTTAATGTAAGATGAAATTAGGGTTAACGGGGAGTGAATTACACTTAAGGAGTAATGGGAATGTGTGTTTAAAGGAGTGAGATGCGTAAGGAAGTTACGTCGTAAAATAAGGAGGTACTTAATGAAATTATACTTTGGGAGATAGGATGCTACGAGTGATAGAAGTAAGTTTGAAATAATCCCAAAATAAGAATAAAAGAGACGAACCGTTATACGGGATAATCTAGTAATGTGTACTGAGAATGAATATCATAAGTATGGGTCGTGGGTGTACCTAATTTAGAAACGGGAATGGTAGTATATATATATATATATATGACTGTGTTTGTGCATCTATTATATACGTTTAAAAATCATGCCCGCACTACTTGCTATCACTGAGGTTATCGCGTCGGGACAATCTTATCTCGATGGGACCTTTATGGGGGATATTGACTTGTACCCTAGAACGTAGGAATCCTTGGTACAGGCTATCTGATCGATAGTCAGACAGTCCTAAGAGACGTGAGGGTATGTGCTGACCTCTTAGTGACTTGGAACTATGCTTCGCCTCAATTTGTATGTGTTTTGTGTTAATACAGTTCGAGAGTGATTCCGAACTAGTATTTCCCTTAGTACGAGTGATTCAGGGACTTGATAGCAGAGTATGCCAGCACCATAAATTTTATGTGGGGTGCCGATAGTATGTATGTATGTATATATATATATATATATATATATATATTATGTGAGTGATTAATATATATATAGACTTGAAATTGGGAACTTTCTACTTTGACTAAAAGTTGTTAAGTAATGAATAAATATTTGGATTTTGATATAAGTGTTTGAAAAGTTTGAGGCAATACTGAAAGATTTTTATTTTTATGAAATGAAATCCTTATGAAAACTTTACTCTCAGAAACTAATTATTTCAGCCCTAGAATTTGTCGGCATGAAACCTTATGAGAAATTTAAGATAAGTTTAACATGTAGGGATTAATAGTGCGGTAGGTGTGCACATTATAAGAGAGGTGATAATTTATCAAGAGAGTTCCGCATACTAATATCATTGTTGCATTAGATGGTAAACATTTTAAATACTTGCTAAACTAAATTTTAAACTGTTTTACAATCGGGCTCTGACCCGTTTCCTATTTTCTCTTCTCTCTTGTATAGGTGCCCAGCCACAGGGGCGTCATGCTTAGGATTCTTTGGAAGGAACGTGTTGTAGCTTAGGTGGGAGTTGTAGGCTTTTTACTTATACGACCTCATTATTGATTCCACTCCTAGTTCTATTTTATCCAGTTGGGCACGTGTCGCCCTTTTTCCCTATTCAGTTGGTTTTGTCAGTGATTGTGATTCATTTACTTTCAGTATTTCTACTTTGAGATTTGTTACTGTCAGGATGTTTTCCTTTGAAGTTTTAAAGTTGGAATTAGTTATTTGAATGCTTAAATTGCTTGGATTATCTTTTCCAGTCTAGTTATTGTGTGACTCTTAAACTATGAATTATGAAAGGTTTTTATTATTGCGTTTAAATTAAATATGGAATTAAGGTTTTTAAAATGGTTTTGTCACTTAGCTTAATTATTTAGGGTGTTTAATTTGAAAAGTTATTTTGCGACAGTGATGCTAAGAATGAACCAACAGTTCACCTTGGTTATAATTTAATAAAGGACTCATCACCCAGTTTTTAATTAGGCGGTGTGTCACACAAGAATAGTCCATGACACTTGAAAGGGAAAAAAATGAAATAACATAAAGTTAGTGCCGATCTCGGACTCTTCACAAACAATGCCGCTCTTCAATAAAATAAACATCTTGATTCCAGGTTACATCATTTTAACATCAAATGAAGAAGATACGAAGAGTCAGAGACAAAATCAAAAGTCGAAGTCAAACCTCGAGTCAATTCAACCATTAACAGATTGATCCGGTCTTGAGAGCTCTCCCCCCTTTCATATAAATAACAACCTCCCGCTCTTGATTTTCTCTCCAATTCACGATGTCTCTCTCTCTCTCTCTCTGTAAAACTTCTCTCAGTTTTAATTTTTATTTATTGTTTCATTAATTATTTTAATTTATTTCTTAATTAATTAATCAGTTGCTTTAACAATTATTTTACTGCTTTATTAAATATTTGTATTTCTTTGACAATCACTTTATTTCTTTGATAATTATTTTATCACTTTGATAATTAGTTTTTTGCATCTATAATTATGTTTTCTAGTTAAATAGGTTTTGAATCGTCATCCCACATATTTGAAAATATTGTCTTGTTTAAGATTCTTAAAGTCTAAAAGTAGATTCACTTGTTAATAAATATTATTTAATGCTATAAAGGCTTCATACATAATGTCAAGCATTATATATTTTCAAACTCTTAGTATAAGATGCAATGTATGTTAGAAGTTATACTCTCACTATTAAAGTTTCTATCTTTAATATAAGGCTTTTACCATGCGTGTTTGATAGTTTGTCTAAATGAGTGTGTAATCATTGAAATAACATTAACTTTTCCAACTCGAATTCACATATTTTAAATGTCAGACATATGATCAACAACCTCCACCTATCACAAATAAAAGTCAAACCATGACAAAATCAAAATCCACTAATCACCTTTTACACTTTATTTGAAGTTATAATCAATTAAATTCTAACACGCATTCACACGCATTGCCTCTGGATTCGATAACCTACTCACCAATATGCTTTGTAAAGTTCAGTATGTTTATGATTTTGTTATGCGTTAAGCCCTTTACACGATAGTGTCTTTACACAACACTCGATATGAATGTGATCAAATAGCACTGCTGTCGGGGAACAATGTAGTTTAGAATTTTTTTGATCTACGATTTTGTATATGTTAACATTTTTTTTGAGAAAATTTACCATTGTTTTCCAAGAATCTTAAGGGGGGGGGGGGGGGGGGGGGGGGAGATAACCAAGTGTTTATGAAATTTTCACAAAGAACACTTTTGGTATAAATGCCTTACTGTAACTCTTTCGGTAGTAATAATAGTTATGATAACAGTTTGCAATATTATTATACCAAAAACTTTCAAAGTTCCACACCGTCCATTCCCATGAATACTTGCACACAATTCTAAAAATTATTCTTGAGGAACTTGTGAAAATAATTATTATGATAATGGGTCACAAATTTTCTATAATGACAATATTCAAAATTATTGTGATCATAGTTGTCCAAACTATTATAATAATAACCTTAAAAATTTTCATAATAAAAATTTAGAAAATAATTAAGATAATATTGCCCAATTTCTTGGTTATGAAGAACTTGCCCTACAATCGATGTCTTTTTGTGAGTATTTACAAATTTAGAAAAAAAGGAATTAAATGCCATTCTTGTGAGACAGGAAAACAAGGATTGTTTTGTAACATATGAGATATCTAAGGATTCCGATCAAAGATTGACCAAATTGGAACAAAATATGTCCCGATTAAACCAACGCCTAAAAGACACGGAAGCTTCCCTCATAAAATTTCTTCAAATTCTTGAAATTTTAAAAAAGGATGAGGTTCTTAAATTAGTGTCAATTGTGAATGCAAAGAATCTTTTTGTGAAAACTTGTGTTTCACATAAAACCTTTCTAAAATTCAACCCATGCTTGATGTCGATAAATATATCGAGGTTGAATTTCTTTTCTTATTTTTTGAGGAACATTATCTAACCATTACAACTAATGCAATGATTGGTTGAAAGATATGATGTTTTTGTCCTGTTGTGGTTAAAGAGTGTTTGCTTAAGACGCTCTCTATAATGGAGAATTTTATTTACACATGATCTTCCTCCGATTTCATTTGAAAAACCTTTCTAAGGAAATTTTTACTTTCTTGGGACCCATTTGGTATTATTCCCCATTGTTTCCAAACCACCCATCATCCACCAAAACGTTTTCCAAAAGATTGTTGACAATTCTTATTCTCGCCCCTCAACATGCCTCCCCTTGCACAATTGACATTCTCATTTTTCGAGGGGAATGGAATCCACTGAGAGCCCGCTATTAATTCTCTAAGTTCACATGTTGTATAGGTAGACCTCCAAATTTTTTGACTTTACTATATGGTAAATTAGTTATTGAAATGTTTATTTTACATTGTTAACTTTTTTAGTGTCATAATATATATATATATATATATATATATATATATATATATATATATATATATATATATATATATATATATATATATATATATATATATATATATATATATATATAATTTTGTATATGATTGGTTTTAGCATGTTTTGCAAAATCAGTGGATTTGTGCTTTTCAGGGATTGCTCCATGCGAGGTAACATACCTATTTCCCATTTATCAAAATATGCTCCAAATTTCATTGAGCACAATGCAAGATTTTAGTTAGGGTGAGGGATATGCTTCCCAACTTTTAGATTCATTGATTCTCTTCGAGTTATTCCCAAACATATTTTATTTGTAAAAACTAAAAAAATTCTAAAATATTTTATTTATGTTCCCCCTTTATCGGGCCTTTTAGACTTTTGTTTCCAATAATCTTGTTATAATTATTGTACTTCATTGTGAGAATGATGATACATGATTAGAGTTTTTTTTATTGATTATCATCATTGAGTTGACATACTATCTTTCTTATAAAAAACTTCATGTTAAAAGAAACTTTGGTTGCTCGAACACATTGCACAAATACTTGTGTATGTTTGATTTAAAGCATATATTATTGGTAGGCATACAAGTATAGTGGGAACTATATACCTTGTTAGATTTTAAGATTATTCTTCCTTTTGGGTGTGTATACACCAAGTCTTATCTCAATTATAAAATGTATTTATGTCATTGTCGATCTCATTATTCTTATTTTTATCGTTCATTTTAGGATATCATTGTGACAATCAAACTTCAGGATTTTGTTTATATTGTTGCGACCGTAGAATCACACGGACCTTTGAAAATGATCGCAAGCCTTGTTTGATATTTAACATATTTCATTGAATTGGAACACCCCACATATTTTGACATAGAGGTGTCCAGTCCCCGCTTTCAACCTACACTGGGCATTGGAATTAAAATACCGTTCTTATCATGTCATAAATATATGAGATATTAATTTTTTTTTTGTAAAAGATATGATTTGAAAGTAATACAATGGATATAAACAACCACTATAATAAAAATTCATCAACATGCTAACTCCAGTAAATAAATATCAACTCCCAATGATAATTATACTTAAATGAATATTCTAACTGAAAATCGTAAACAACAATGGAGACGAATGGCCCACCAAAATCATAAACAATTGTCTCATATATAAAACGACTGGAGTAGAGAATTAAACTAAGAAAGTAGTAAAATGTAACTCCAACTCCATGAATCTCTAATAAATCCTACGCAACTACTTGAGCAACTAAACCTGAAATGTTAGTCAACGCAACGAGTCAGCACCCACCGCATTAATATCCAGTTAATACTCCAAAATAAGATCCGTGAATCCAGTCATAAGCATCATAGAAGATAAACACCACAATAAAATATTTTAAATCCAAAATAATTATAATATGATGCGAGTAAAGTAAAACAATAATAACTACCCACATAAACTAAGTCACCCCACTTAAGTCCAATTATGTTCATTTCAAAATTTAATTAGATAAAAACCATTGAACTTATCTTAAATCATTTAACTATCTTATTGGTGCAACACCACTATAGCCATTCAACCTTTCTATTGGTCCTGAACATACTCCAATAAGGTGCGCTTAAAGTCTCAACATATCAAAGCCACACCCATCACTATAGTCAGTCAGCCCAATTTTGTTAGCGCTGCATATACTCGTGACATTCAACACATGACATGTCACTACATAACTACAGCCAGTTGACTGAGTTATCTTTTGTTCCAGACATACTCATGACGAAAATTCATTTTCAGACCCATTTATTTTCTTAGGCATAGATTATATTTTCTTAATCAAGTTGTCCTCATTTTTAATTATTCCCACCCATAATTCGGGCATCACAACTAAAACCATTCGTATTCTCTAGCTGGTGATCACCAAACCCAAAGTATTACCTAGTCCTTTATCTAGGAAGAATACCTAACCCAAATTCACAACCTAGCATCGCACCTCAGCTAACGAAAGAGTGTAAAAGCGAACTACCTAACCCCACCTAGAAAAAAGCCCAATCGTATAAGCACACACTCACTAGTCCTATACCTAGAAAGTTTTCAACTATAAAAGAGTCTACCAACTAGTCCCATACCTAGCAAGAAATTCTAGAGAGATATGAAGAGTATTTTTAGGGATTATTCAATGGTATGTCCGATTACTGAAAAAGAAGTGGATATAGGGAAAGAATAAAGCGGTTGACCTGGATAAAATACCCATAAAGGTTTAGATAACCCTTGGAAGTTTAGGTGTAGAATGGTTAACACGCTTATTTAATAAAATTTTAAGAGAAGGAAACATGCCAGGTGAGTGGAGGAATAGCAGCATAATAACGTTGTATAAAAATAAAGGGGTATACAAACCTGCGATAATTATAGAGGGATCAAACTGATGAGTCACACTATGAAATTATGGGAAAAGGTTATAGAACAAAGATTAAGAAATGAGTCAACTATTTTGGATAATCAATTTGGATTTATGCCAGGGAGATCAACCACGGAAGCTATTTACTTATTAAGACAGTTAATGGAGAAATGTAGAAGTAACAATAAAAATTTATATATGGTCTTTATAGATCTAGAAAAGGCATATGACAGAGTACTTAGGATATAATTTGGTGGGATTTAAGGAGGAAAATAATATCTTTGAGTTATATTAAAATTATTGAAGATATGTATGATAGCACAAAGACTAGAGTAAGGACTATATGTGGAGAAACTAATGACTTTACGATTAAAGTAGGTTTACATCAAGATCAACCTTAAGTCCTTATTTATTTGTCTTAGTTTTGGATGAGATTACTAAGGACATACAAGAAGATATCCTACGGTGTATGTTGTTTAGAATCTAAGGGTCTAAGAATCAGTAAAAATAAAACGAAATTTATGGAATGTAAATTTAATAATGAGGCGTTGAGTAACATAATGTTAAAGATTGAAGAAAAAGTGATAAACCAAACTAATAAATTTCGTTATCTAGGTTCAATGTTACAAAGTAATGGGGATATTGATGAGGATTTTACAAGTAGAATATCAACTGGTTGGATGAATAGGAGACAAACGAGTAGGGTGTTATGCGATAAGAGGATAACTAATAAATTAAAAGGAAAATTTTATAGAACAGTTGTTATGCCAATGACCCTATATGGAGCGAAGTGTTGGGCATTAAAGAAAAAACATAAACAAAGTCTCTATGTTAGTGAGATGAGGATGCTCCGGTGGATGATAGAAATTACTAGAAAGGACAAAATTAAAAACCAATACATGAGAGAAAAGTTAGGAGTATCTCCCATTTGAGATAAATAAAGAGAAAGTAGACTTAAGTGGTACAATTATGTGTTGTGTAGAACAGTATATGCCCCTATAACAAGAGGAAGATTGTTAGAAATAAAGGGTAAAAGAAAAAGTGGCCACCCTAAGCTATCATGGGAGGAAATTATTAGGAGAGCCTTAAGGAATTAAACTTAAGTGATAATAATGCATGTAATAGATTAAAATGGAAAAAGGAGAATCCATGTGGTTGACCCCATATGATGAGATTAAGGCAAGGATGATGATGATGATGACGTGCGAAAGTAAAACTATTCTAAAAAAACCAACGTCCCCACGGTGTTAAATTGTTGACATGAACAAATCTCTACATAAATCATATTTTTACTTTAAGTTATGATTCCTCAATTTATCTAATTATATTCTACTTACATCAATTTCACCATGTAATAACCAAATTCTACGAAATAGTTACACTAGTTGTCAATTTAATAATTCCGATACAAGTGATATTTTATCAATTTAAAACATAATAGAACCCAACGAGTATAGTAAAACTGTTTAGAAACAAATAAATTCATTCTACTTTATACACTGTAATATCACAATCTTACGAGCCAAAATTTTATTCGAATTATATATTTTAATTTTTAACGTGTGATTCGTCCCAATAATCCACAATAATATGATACAACTAATCTAAGCATGTGATACTTTAAGCTTAAAATCGCATTTTTAGATTTAATGAAAATATTCCCAAATTAATTATCACTTTTCCTAATTAATCTTTCTAATCATTTTTAAGAAAACACGATTAACTAAGATTTGGAAAACATTTGAAGCATATGATACTTAGGAATAACAATAGAGATATTAATGTCTAAAAATAAGTCATCTCGAAAATCTAAATACGTTGTCGAGTTCTTCTCGCAAAAATAACAAAATTTTGTTCTCGGCTAATCTCGAGAAAACTTTATTTGAGCCTTCAAAAATAAGGTTTAATATTTGTTTTAATGGAGGTTTATGTTTTTTAGAAGATGAAAAAGAAAACTTAGGAAAATATTAATTTTTAAGATAAGAGAAAAGTGTTGAAAATTTTAAACCCCGAGCCTTTTAATATGGGAAAATAATAGAGTTTGAAACCAACACAAACACATCAAAACAACTCCACTCGTCCAAAATGCCCCTAGGGGCGAATCGATTTGTCCTTAGGGCCGAATTGATTCAACACCTGGGAGCATACCAGTGTCACCAATTTATAATAATTTAGTAAACTCCGATTTTTCTCGCGAATTCAATTTTGATTTAAAACCTTTTATATTTTTATATTAAGACCAACATTTTTAAATGCTAAAAAGACTAAGTCCAACAAAAATAATTTTCAGTTTTCAAATTTCATAAAAATTTTCACGATCCCAAATCACGGGGTATTGCATGACCTCACATACTAAATAATTTCCCTAGTTAACCCATTTGAGCCTAAAATATATCCCTTCGTTTCATCACCCAAATGCCATAATCAACTCCACAATGGAGTTTAAACATTCTATACACCTTCCTTACCTTTTTTGGAAACATACTTGAGAAAAATTGATGGTCTGTGGTGGCATTTAAGCACGTGAATTGTTTAGTTTTTTGTATTCCAAAGGAAAAAAGAAAAAAAAACATATAAAAATAAAAATAAAAAAGGGGATTTAAAAAAGTGAGAATCCCATATTGTGGAAAGAAATAAAAATCAAACTCCATTTTGGGTGTTTGCCGCTTGTGGTTAAATTTAAGAACTTATGTTACGATTTTGTTTTCCTCACACTTAATCATTATACCATTTTTATCCAAAAAACCCTTGAATCCATAAATTTCCTTAGTTTCATAAACCTCAACTAGCCTATGTTACAACCCTATGAGAGTCCCATGTGATTGTTGGGTACATATGGTTCGAAAATCAATGTGATTAAAACATGCCACTATGGTTTATTTCACATTTTATAATGAATTTATCTTTCATTAGATTACTTTTTTCGTTTAAATTTAACGTTTTCCATCACTGGCATGTGTGTGGCCTTGATTTAATTGAATTAATCTTTATGCTCGCATGCCCCGAGTGTTAAACCATTTCATACTGTTTTATTTGTGAACTGTAACCTTCGGTGAGACTTGAGTTAATGTGCACTCGAAATTTTATCCAAATTATAAGATTTTTGATCAAGTGGAAACTTATATTAGTGCTTCGCACCACACACTTTCATGATTTCAAGATATGAAGTATTTTTAATAATTTTGCTAGTTTCAAAAGTATCACATGCTAATGTCTTCTTAAAATCTTTTGATGATCTCAAGTTCGCATTAGAACATGAGAAACTATAATGTTTATGAGTATCATCTCTAGAAACTTTCACGAGGCAAAACTCGTCCACTGGGATAATCTAGGGGTTTAATGACTTGTTTCACAATCTAAATATAATCGTGTTTTCTCATAAAATTGACTTTTATTTAGTTATTTAAAATAAAGGTGTGGTATTTTCAGGTAATCTTTCCACTTTAATACTAAGGACTAGTAATACATTAGTTAGGGGGTGTTATTAGTCATATAAATTGTATATATTTCTCCCATTTATGTACATTTTAGCATTTTTAAATCCCTATACTCATGCTCTTTTACTATATAAACTACATTTTCACTTGTAATCGCTTATACTAGGCTTATTTTAGATTTCATATGTGTTGGGATGCAAAATGTAAAGATTGAAAGAACTCCGAACAAGAACTAACAAAAACACAATTTTAAAGGGTAAATAAGGAATATTATAAATTTAGTACCAAGCTACGAATCTTCACAGAAAATACATATCTTTAAGAAAGGAACATCCTGATTCAAGCGACGCATCATTCTGAAATCATACAAAGAAAGTATGAAGAGTCAAAGACAAAGTTAAAAGTAAAAATCAAACCTCTGGTCAAAGCCAACCTTGAACCGATCGATTCGATCCCAATTCAGATTGATTCATTCTTTAGAGCTCAAACCCTACCAATGAATAAAAACCTCCCCCTTTTCTTTTTCCCACCAATTTTCTACTTCTCTATCTTTGAATTGAAAAGACATCGCGTTTGAATTGAAAAGATAGAATATCACATTCCCATTTATATACACATGGTATATTGCAATACTTATGAGATAAATTAGTGATGGAAATCCCATAATGTTGTGAGAATACACATATACGTAATAATATGTGTGTGAGAAGCATGTTAATTGATATATAACTTATGACTAGCATTGTGAATCTACAAATGTATACATGATATTCTTGACAATTACATACATATATGCTGCTAATGAAATATTTTCAAAGGTGTGTGTGAACATAGGAATCTTGAGGTTCAAGATGTAAAATTACAAACAAAAGGAGGAGGATGGGCAACATATAAATCGAAAAAGGAAAATATCAAGTCAAATGACCATTTTCCAAGAAGTGATCCTTATGAAGGCAAACCTTTGGAAAAGACGGATGGACAAGTGAAATCATATGAAAACTACGTACCAAAAATACATTTTTATGTGCGTACACATTTTTGCAAAATCTTACCTTGATGAACTCTCACAGTTACACTACTGTCCACTATGAACATCCTCACATTAGAAAGATATATTTTCATAAGATACTCTTGTGATAACCTACACATAAAACACGAAGTAAATAGCACACACTTGATCTTATAACAACAATTAAGGGTATGACAAGTTGTCACACTATCCCCTTGGAAACACAATGAAGATATTGGAGTACCAAATTAATCTCACATGACTTTTGCAAAATGAAATGATTCACTGTTTACCTACACTATTTGCACATCCTATGAAGCGAAAGCGAAGAATCTTAAGGACCTTGAAAAATTTGGAAAGACACATGACACAAAATCTTATTTCACAACTTATGAAAGTTTTTGAAAATAAATAATGTTGTTGGATATAAAATCCTTGAGAAGGTTAAAACTCGATTGTCCTTTACTTCACTTTAGATCAACTACATTGAATAACTAACTCACTATATCCTATATTATCCACTAATTCATCTACGCACCGAATACTTGAGTTACGAGTTATACTTTGATATTATCTCACTTGTCTATGATTTTTGAAAACATCATGATATGTTTTGTATGACTCTCACAAATGGTGTCGTCCTTACCTTGAATATAAACATGATGAATTCATCATATTTTTTTTGGAATGCCTTTTGGGCACAAGATAAGAACACTTCATGCACCATAACAATCCAAAAAGTGATACTCAAAATGGTGAGGAAGTTTTAATGCAAACTTGATCCTAAATACAATGGATGTATTTACAAATATTAAAGCCTATCTACATAAAACATACTCATCATATGAGAATCCATACAAGTAATTATGAAGACTATATATATATATATAGTGGGAAATTGGGGTGGTGTGTTTTTTTCGTTTTCGTTTTCGTTTTCCTTTTTTATTATTTTTTATTTTTTTTTTATTTTTAATTTAAAATCTACTTATTCTTAATTCTTATTAGATTCTCGAGCTTTTGAATCATTTTTTATGTAAAATGTCACGTGGCAACAATTTTTTTTAACAATTTTGGGTAAAGTCTAATTTTTAAATAAAAATTTATTAAAGTATAATATTCCAAAATTAAAGCCGTTCACCGTGAGGCAGTGAAGAAAAGGGATAAAAAGAAGAATGAAAATGAGACTTCTGAGAGAATGCTCAGAATGAGGTTTCTAAAGGAAGTTGAATGCAAATAACAAATACCATTCTATTATTTTTTGGAGTAAATTACATATTTAGTCCCTAAATTATGACTCAAGTTTTTGAATTAGTCCCTAAACTTCATTTTGTCTCAATTTAGTCCATAACCTAATCCATTTGATTTAATTTAATCATTTCATTTATTTTAAAGAAGTAAGGAATTTTTTTCCATACTAGACTTAGTTCTAAAATAAACCATTTTTTAAACTTAAGTTAACCCTAAAAATTCTAATCATCAAATAAAATAAGAAATTAATCTTAATTAGTAGCGAACACATTTTTCAAGTTGTTCTATCTCATATTTTATTTTGGTCTGAAAAAGTTCCCCTTTTAGACACAACTCTCCCTGTTCTAGCTAAATCCACCCCCTTCACAACCACCCACACCCACACCCCTCTAACATCCTCTAACTCCCCTTCGTTGTCTTTTGAACCCATTTCCCACTTCATTTCGATCACCTGTACAACTGACATCTCCCCCCCCCCCCCCCATTCAATGCCAAATTCGACAACTCCGCATTGTTCGGAACATCCTTCACAAGCCACAACTGCTAGCAAATCCTCAGCTTCCTTTGTGCATTTTTGTTTAAACACCCATCACAAACTAAATCCAATTGACTGCATTACTTGAAATATGTATACATTTGGGAGAGGGAGAGAAAGGGTTGGGGGGGGGGGGGGGGGGGGGGGGTGCAGGGGGAAATTGGGGATGGTGTTGTTGTTTTGCTTTTTCTATCTCCTTTTTTATTTTTTTTATTTTTGGTTTTATTTTTTATTATTATTTTGAATTTAAAATCTACTTATTCTTAATTCTTAATTCCTATCAGATTCTCGAGCTTTTGAATCATATTAATGTAAAATGTCACGTGGCAACAAGTTTTTTTAACGATTTGGAGTAAAGTCTATAGGAAATGTATACATTTTAAAATTATAATGTGTTAAAGTATAATATCCCAACATCAAATCACTTCACCATGAGGCTATGGAAAAAAATAGGATAAGAAGATGAATGCAAATAGGACTTTTAAGAGAATATTCAAAATGAAGTTTCTATAGGAAGATAAATACAAATAACAAATACCTTTTTGTTATTTTTGGAGTAAATCACATATTCAGTCCCAAATTATGACTCAAATTTTAAATTAGTCTCTAAACTTCATTTTGTCTCAATTTAGTCCATCAACTAATCAATTTGATTCAATTTAATCCTTTCATTTATTTTAACGAAGTAAGGAGAAATTTTTCCAACCAGCCTTAATTCTAAAATAATCCATTTTTTAGACTTAAGTTAACCCTGAAAATCCTAATCATCAAATAAATAAGAAATTAATCTTAAGCTCTAACCAACACCTTTTTTTCAACTTGTTTTATCTCACGTTTTCTATGGTTTAAAAAACCTCCC